>QJPP01005756.1:0-20547 GCA_003996215.1 Jaltomata sinuosa
ACGATTGGATCTAGAATACATCGTTATATCCAACTAATAAGAATAAATACTAATATAAGAAAAAGACGGACGGAATATCTAGGATAAGTTCGATTAAGTCACTAAAGATACCATAGATTTAAAAATGAAACTATGAAATGAAAATATATATACTAGCAAAGATAATGCACCATTGTAGATATTACTCAGGATCATATACAGAACCACAGATAAAATGGGAAATAAATAGAATTATTTGCATTATATAAATGTTTGTTAAACTTTGAACCATATATAGTTTTTAATAAATTTATTGTAAAGAACAGACAGGTAAAATGGTGGATAACCAAAAAGATACAAGATTCAGTTACAACAAAAGAAATAAGGAGACTTGTACTCAATATACAAAACTTTACATTTACAATTGAGGTAATTTCAACTGACAAGAATGCAATTGCAAATTACTTATCAAGACAAAAGTACTCAGACTGAGGAAAATACTCCAGATATACTCTCAATCCTTACTACGCTTTCCCTGAAAGTGGATAGTATAGGAACGAGATTACAAAAGATAGAGCTAAGTCAGCAGCATGACTCTAAACATGCGGAGCTAAGTCGATTGGAAGACTTTAAAATTCTAGAGCTAAAAGGAGACGTTGGGAAACTCCTTAAAACCCATAACGATTTGCTAAATACAGCTGCAGGTACAAGCAAGGCTGCAGAAAATAAAAAAGCTAGCATTAAACCATTTACAAATACAAATTTGAACAAGGTATTTGATAAACCAATTACCCACAAAAAGCAACCCACTGAAATACCAAATGCCATACCCCAAACGACTACATATGCAAATAGCCTCCACAAAGATAAAAAAATATACAATCATATCACCCAATCCTACATCAACAATATATACAAAATACAAACTTTCCTAAACCTTAAGCCAAGATCTACCATTAACCCCGAAAAATCAGAGCAAGACTACTTAACCCAAAAGTTACAAGGATACAACCGGCTGATAGCACAGCCAAAAACAAATCCAAATCTAGTTAGAACTTGTTATAACTATGGATTACTTAGCACAGTATATACATACGACGGCGAAGAGATAAGTGGAATCCCAGAACTCCACAAAGCTTTCATTACATACAAAAGAATTACAAAAGGAAATTTATTTTTTATTAAATTCTATACAGCACCAGCGGAAATACTATATGATGAAATAAAACCACTAATCCAAGTAGTTAAAATAGGCCTGACTAGAGAAATGATCATACCAGAAGAGATATCGCAACAAGCGGAGATACCAAAAGTTGAGATACCAAGTTTTTATGCAAATAAACGAATAATTGGTATATCAACAATTATCCAGGAATTAGCTACAAATTATCTAAAAGGCAATGCCATATGGAGTTATTATTCCAGAGATCATTTAATGATTTATGCCAATTCAAGAGAGTTACGACAAGCAGATATGGATGAAGTCCAGAAATGAATTTTATCGTTATTAAAACCAGAACTACAACCAACAACCAGAGCCTTGAAGACAGGGTTCATTTCAGAAGAACTATTAACCAGATACTGCAAGTTAGTCGGTCAAAAATATCCAGATCATATATGCTCCAAATGCAAAGGAGAAGATAACATTATTCCAGAAGTTCAGCTTGAATAAATGGGCTAACAAAAGAAGGACAGCTTGCACAAAGAAGATATTGACAAAAGCAGTTATGTAATTATTGTAATAAGTTTAGTCGTGTAGTGTCGGCCAAAATAAACGGCCAATATATTAGACAGCTGTAAAATGTAAAAGTAAAGTAGTTTGTTTTTATATGTAAAAGTCGTAAAGTAGAGTCTTAGTCATGAATAGTAATACTGTTCATGAATAGTAAAAGAGTCACTGTTCATGAATAGTAAAAGTCATCACTGTTCATGTCGTGCTATGTTATTTTCTTCTTGTCCTATATCTATTAATATTAAACATTTTTGTTCATTTATTATTCCCGTTATATAGTATTGTTTTAGTTCCTCTTTTTGATGTTTTATCAGTTTTGTAGATGATTCTTGTATTTCTGGTTCGTAGTTTATACTTGTACTTTCATATCTTCTGTTTCCTGATATGCTTAACCTTGGTTCATAGTTTATTCTTTTAGATGTACTTAATCTTTCTTTTACTATTTCTAAATCTTCATCAAAATCTATTTCTTTGTAACTATAGTCATTTCTGTCTATTAGAGTAACTATCTTTTCAAAGGGGTTTTCTATTTTTATCCTATTTATTTTATTTTTTGCTGTTATTTTATGTTTAGTAGTCAATACATACAAGTTTTTACATCTTGTTGTAAATATCTTACTGCCTGGGGCTAGTTCTATTCCTGACATTTTCCAATATAATACTAAAGATTTATCTATATTGCTATCTGATACTGCTACTGAATAATTAGCACTTATTATAAATTTAAACTTCTGGTATATTAAATTTTCTTTAACTGCACTTATTATGCTTTTTTCTATAGGTTCTATTATCCTATCGTCTGCTAAATATATTTCTATTGGTGTATCTATTCCTTCTCTAAAACAAGCTTTTATTAGTATTTCTGTTCCTCCTCGGTGTACGTATTTTATTGGATCTCTTGCTTTTAGATCTTGTATTTCTTTATTTATGATTCTTCTGCTTATTAAGGGTATTTTAACTCTTCCTTGAAGTAGTTTGTTTTTATGTAAAAAGTCATAAAATAGTAAAATAGTATGTCGGCCATAGGAATAGTATGTCGGCCATAGGAATAGTATGTCGGCCATATGAATAGTAAAGGCCAATGAATAGTAAAGGTCACTCTAGACTTGTATATATAGAGGGACTCCTCTCATAAATAAAATCATCCGATAATCAATACCTCTCACCTCTCTTTATATTTTCTTATAGCTTTCTCCATTCCGCACAGCATTGGTATCAGAGCTAGATAGAAAAATATAATAGTCATGGAAAAAGTTAACTCTAACGAGGAAAATATCGAGCAGGTATACTGTCATATGAATATGCATAGCTAAACTCACATATTCCTGATAATCATAGTTATGGTAGAATAAATTTTATATTTGCTACTATATATTGGAATTGATCAAAAGAATGTTATATAGTTTGCTGGTAAGTTTGGAAAGGAGAGAAAACTTCTAAGAACAGTACTATCATGAGGGGGAAACCGTTGAGGCAAGAAGCCGTTTTAGGGAGTACCAAAGTATGAGAAATGCTGTTTAACGAAAAAGAGTATCATGCCGAGTACAATGCCAGTAGTGACAAAAAACATGGTCTTGAATAATCCAGTTTATAGTAAGCTTATATAAAAAGGATCCTATCATAAAATATGATTAGAGGGAATAATTGAGAAAAAACAGCATCATAAAAATAACAAGTCTACATAATGAAGCGATAAATAATTATAAAACATTGGTTTTACATGCACTAAAAGACATAAAGATAACTAAATTAAAAATAATTATTTGGGAAAAAATATTTGATGAAATAGACGAATTACTAGAACAGAGATGGTATGAGATATATCTAAACAATTTAAATATAGATAACGATTGGGAAATATATTCAGATCTAGAAATAATATATTCAGATTAATGATTAATTACGAATATTTAAGTTATTGGGAAAAAACTGTAGAAAACATAAATTTATTGATTAGCCTAATGAAAAGTAATATAGAAGACTACCAAAAAACTCAAAATATAGAATACCTCGAATATATTATAGAAAACGTAAAAGAAATACAAAGATTAGTTCCTTTAAAAAAGGAATATTATAATAAGACATTTAATGAATAAGTACGAAGAAGAACTAACAGAAATGATTAAACAAATAAAAGAAGAAATTACACATAGAGAACAAAGACTTAATGAAAACATATTTGCAGGAGTATGCCATAGATCAATATTGACACAAAGAAAGGAAATATTCTACCTATACATAGAATTACAAAAACTAACATATAAATTACAACACAGATTATAAATGAATAAGGAAGAATATGTGATAGAAGAAAAAACCTTCGAAAATCTAGAAGGAATAAAAATAGTATTTTCTAATCTAGGAAGAAGATATAAGAAAATAGGAGAAACCATGAACCTAATGCTAGAAAGAGAATCAGCTAAATTAGAAGATAGCCTAACAGCTATGGTAAGAATAATGAAAGAAAATGAAGAAATAGACAGAAAGAATGAAATAAATAAAATAAAACAAGAAGCAAAAATAGAAGTAAAAAAAATAGAAAGTACTAAAAATACGAAAATATTAGAATTAGAAAAAGAACTAGCAATGTTGAAAGAAATATATGAAAACAGACAAAAAGAAAAGGAAAACAGACAAAAAGAAAAGGAACAACAAGAAAAATTACAAAAAGAAAAAGAACAACAGGAAAAATTACAAAATGAAATAAGATTATTTAAAGAAGAATTACAACTAAAAGAAGAATTACAACTAAAAGAAGAATTACAACTAAAAGAAGATAACGAAGAGCATAAATTACCAGAATTGGTAATAGATGAAATAAATGAAACTAATGAAGAACAAAATTCAGAAGCAAGCGAAACATATACAGAATTATTAAAAAATATAGAAAATGATGAAAACATAGAAATAAATATGAGTAAAGTAGAAGAAAAACCCAGTACATCAGAAAAAAGAGATACTACAAAAATATGAAACAGCAATAAGAAACGAATTTAGCAGTACGATGACAGAATATGAAGAACAAAATAAAGAAAAAATCATAAATAGAAATTTAATGATAAAATTAGAAATATGCAATATGTGTTATATAGACGAATATACATGTGCATTTAAAGAATATTATTATAAAGGATCATATAATACAGAAGAAAGTAAAGAAATCAGACAGTTATATTTTACAAAATTACCTGAACCATTTAGTTCAAGAATAATAAAAAATTGGAAAGAAGCAGGACTGACAGATACATTAGGAGGTAGAATAAAATATTTACACCACTGGTATTCTAATACTTGTGAAGAATATAAAGAAAAACTACAAATAGAAAAAACTCTAATAAAAAATCTAGTATGTTGTAACAATAAAGTAGCACCTAAATTCGGGTGTAAATATGAAATCAATTATTATAAAAATTCATACTCAAGAAATAAGAGATATAAAAAATATAAATCTAAGTATAGAAATATAAACCCAAAAAGAAAAAAATATTATGTAAAAAACTATAAAACAAAAAGACCTTATAGACCAAAGCGAAAGTTAACAGAGTGTACATGCTATAACTGCGGTAAGTTAGGACATATAGCTAAAAATTGTAGATTACCAAGAGACCCACAAAGAAAACAAATATCAGAGATAATATTCGAAGAAGACAAAAAATATACGCAAATAAAATACATAGACTATGAGCTAAATAGCGATGATAGTATATATGAGATATCAGAAGAAGAAAGCGAAATAGGTAATGACTGAAAAAGAGATACAAATAGTAAAAAAGGAAATAATTATAGGAGGAATACCAATAAAGATAAAATTTGAAATACACCAAGAAAAAAATACAATATTAGGAATAAAATGGTTAGAAAAAATGAAACCATATAGTATAGAAAATAAACAATTAATAATAACACATAATAATAAGAGAATAATAATAAAAAGAGTTTAAAAATGAAACTATGAAATGAAAATATATATACTAGCAAAAATAATAGTAGAAGGATATAATAATAGATATTATACACCAATGATAGATACAGGAGCAGAAGCTAATATATTTAAATATAATTGCTTAACAGAAGAAAAATGGGAAAAGCTAAAAACACCAATAATAGTAACAGGATTTAATAACGAAGGAAGTATGATTACACATAAAGCAAAAAATATAAAAATACAAATATGGGATAAAATACTAACAATAGAAGAAGTATATAATTACGAATTGACAACGAAAGATATGTTATTAGGAATGCCCTTTTTAGAAAAACTATATCCACACACTATAACAAAAACGCATTGGTGGTTCACAACACCATGTAACAACAAAGTAGGAGCAAAAAGAGTTAATAACAAAAATAGGAAAACAACAGAATGGATAAAAGGAAGTGAAAAAATAAACCAAAAATTAGAAAACATAAATCAGTTAGATCATAAAATAGAATTAATCATATTCTCATTAGACAAAATAAAAATAATACAAGATAAATTAGAAACACTGTATAGTGAAGAACCATTAAAAGGATGGGAAAATCAAAAAAAAAAAGTTAAAATAGAACTAATGGAGGAAAATAGTATTATAACTCAAAAACTCTAAGATATAACTTCAATGATTTAGAAGAATTTAAGATGCATATTAATGAATTACTAGAAAAAAACTATATACAAGAAAGCAATAGTAAACATTCTAGCCCAGCTTTTATAGTAAATAAACATAGTGAACAAAAAAGAAGAAAAACTAGGATGGTCATAGACTATAGAAATTTAAATGCAAAAACCAAAACATATAATTACCCAATACCAAATAAAATATTAAAAAGACAAATACAAGGATATAATTATTTTAGTAAATTTGACTGTAAATCAGGATTTTACCACCTAAAACTAGAAGATGAATCTAAAAAATTAACAGCTTTTACAGTACCACAAGGATTCTATGAATGGAACGTATTACCATTTGGATATAAAAATGCACCAGGTAGATACCAACACTTTATGGATAACTATTTTAACCAGCTAGAAAATTGTATAGTCTATATAGACGATATATTACTATACTCTAGAACACAAGAAGAACATATAAGATTATTAGAGAAATTCATACATATTATAGAAATTTCAGGAATAAGTCTAAGCAAAGCAAAGGCGAAAATAATGAAAAACCAAATAGAATTTCTAGGAATACAAATAGATAAAAACGAGATAAAAATGCAAACACATATAGTACAAAAAATAATTGGATTGAACGAAATGCTTGACACAAAGAAGAAACTACAATCCTTTTTAGGATTAGTTAACCAAGTACGAGAATATATACCTAAGCTAGCAGAAAATTTAAAGCCGTTACAGAAAAAATTGAAAAAGGACATAGAATACCATTTTGATGATACAGATAAACCCATATAAGGAAAATTAAAAATATGTGTAGGCAGCTACCAAAACTATATTTTCCAGATGAAAATAAACAATTTACATACATAGTAGAAACAGACTCTAGCGATCATAACTATGGCGGAGTATTAAAATATAAATATGAAAATGAAAAGATAGAACACCATTGTAGATATTACTCAGGATCATATACAGAACCACAAATAAAATGGGAAATAAATAGGAAAGAACTATTCGCATTATATAAATGTTTGTTAAATTTCGAACCATATATAGTTTATAATAAATTTCTGGTAAGAACAGACAATACACAAGTTAAATGGTGGCTTACCAGGAAAATACAAGATTCAGTTACTACAAAAGAAATAAGAAGGCTTGTATTAAATATACAAAACTTTACATTTACAATTGAAGTAATTTCAACTGACAAGAATGCAATTGCAGATTACTTATCAAGACAAAAGTACACAGACGGAGGATAATACTCCAGATATACTCTCAATCCTTACTACGCTTTCCCTGAAAGTGGACAGTATAGGAACGAGATTACAAAAGATAGAGCTAAGTCAGCAGCATGACTCTAAACATGCGGAGCTAAGTCGATCGGAAGACTTTAAAATTCCAGAGCTAAAAGGAGACGTTGGAAAACTCCTTAAAACCCATAACGATTTGCTAAATACAGCTGCAGGTACAAGCAAGGCTGCAGAAAATAAAAAAGCTAGCATTAAACCATTTACAAATACAAATTTGAACAAGGTATTTGATAAACCATTTACCCACAAAAAGCAACCCACTGAAATACCAAATGCCATACCCCAAACGACTACATATGCAAATAACCTCCACAAAGATAAAAAAATATACAATCATATCACCCAATCCTACATCGACAATATATACAAAATACAAATTTTCCTAAACCTTAAGCCAAGATCTACCATTAACCCCGAAAAATCAGAGCAAGACTACTTAACCCAAAAGTTACAAGGATACAACCGGCTGATAGCACAGCCAAAAACAAATCCAAATCTAGTTAGAACTTGTTATAACTACGGATTACTTAGCACAGTATATACATACGACGGCGAAGAGATAAGTGGAATCCCAGAACTCCACAAAACTTTCATTACATACAAAAGAATTACAAAAGGAAATTTATTTTTTATTAAATTCTATACAGCACCAACGGAAATACTATATGATGAAATAAAACCACTAATCCAGGTAGTTAAAATAGGCCTGACTAGAGAAATGATCATACCAGAAGAGATATCGCAACAAGCGGAGATATCAAAAGTTGAGATACCAAGTTTTTATGCAAATAAAAGAATAATTGGTATATCAACAATTATCCAGGAATTAGCTACAAATTATCTAAAAGGCAATGCCATATGGAGTTATTATTCCAGAGATCATTTAATGATTTATGCCAATTCAAGAGAGTTACGACAAGCAGATATGGATGAAGTCCAGAAATGGATTTTATCGTTATTAAAACCAGAACTACAACCAACAACCAGAGCCTTGAAGACAGGGTTCATTTCAGAAGAACTATTAACCAGATACTGCAAGTTAGTCGGTCAAAAATATCCAGATCATATATGCTCCAAATGCAAAGGAGAAGATAACGTTATTCCAGAAGTTCAGCTTGAATAAATGGACTAACAAAAGAAGGACAGCTTGCACAAAGAAGATATTGACAAAAACAGTTATGTAATTATTGTAATAAGTTTAGTCGTGTAGTGTCGGCCAAAATAAACGGCCAATATATTAGACAGCTGTAAAATGTAAAAGTAAAGTAGTTTGTTTTTATGTAAAAAGTCATAAAGTAGTAAAATAGTATGTCGGCCATAGGAATAGTATGTCGGCCATATGAATAGTAAAGGCCAATGAATAGTAAAGGTCACTCTAGACTTGTATATATAGAGGGACTCCTCTCATAAATAAAATCATCCGATAATCAATACCTCTCACCTCAATGCTGTGCGGAATGGAGAAAGCTATAAGAAAATATAAAGAGAGGTGAGAGGTATTGATTATCGGATGATTTTATTTATGAGAGGAGTCCCTCTATATATACAAGTCTAGAGTGACCTTCACTATTCATGAACGACCTTTACTGTTCATGAATACGACTCTTGACCTTTACTATTCATTGGCCTTTACTATTCATATGGCCGACATACTATTCTTATGGCCGACATACTATTCCTATGGCCGACATACTATTTTACTACTTTATGACTTTTTAGTCGGCCATAGGAATAGTATGTCGGCCATAGGAATAGTATGTCGGCCATATGAATAGTAAAAGCCAATGAATAGTAAAGGTCAAGAGTCGTATTCATGAACAGTAAAGGTCGTTCATGAATAGTAAAGGTCACTCTAGACTTGTATATATAGAGGGACTCCTCTCATAAATAAAATCATCCGATAATCAATATCTCTCACCTCTCTTTATATTTTCTTATAGCTTTCTCCATTCCGCACAACATTGGTATCAGAGCTAGATAGAAAAATATAATAGTCATGGAAAAAGCTAACTCTAACGAGGAAAATATCGAGCAGGTATACTGTCATATGAATATGCATAGCTAAACTCACATATTCCTGATAATCATAGTTATGGTAGAATAAATTTTATATTTGCTACTATATATTGGAATTGTTCAAAAGCATGTTATATAGTTTGCTGGTAAGTTTGGAAAGGAGAAAAAACTTCTAAGAACAGTACTATCATGAGGGGGAAACCGTTGAGGCAAGAAGCCGTTTTAGGGAGTACCAAAGTATGAGAAATGTTGTTTAAGGAAAAAGAGTATCATGCCGAGTACAATGCCAGTAGTGACGAAAAACATGGTCTTGAATAATCCAGTTTATAGTAAGCTTATATAAAAAGGATCCTATCATAAAATATGATTAGAGGGAATAATTGAGAAAAAAGCAGCATCATAAAAATGACAAGTTTACATGAAGAAATGATAAAAAATTACAAAACATTGGTATTACATGCACTAAGGGAAGACTATTATAAAATAATAATAATAATAATAATATTATGGATGAGACTAAAAAGAGGATAAGAAAAATAAAAAGGAAATTAAAAAATTTATATCCAGAATATAAACAACTTAGTATTACAAGAACTGATAACAACAGGCTAAATAAGTTAATAGATACTATATCTAAAATGGAATACAAATATATAAAACTACATAAAGATAACAGAATTAAAAAGAATTATTTGGGAAAAACAATGCTGTGCGGAATGGAGAAAGCTATAAGAAAATATAAAGAGAGGTGAGAGGTATTGATTATCGGATGATTTTATTTATGAGAGGAGTCCCTCTATATATACAAGTCTAGAGTGACCTTTACTATTCATGAACGACCTTTACTGTTCATGAATACGACTCTTGACCTTTACTATTCATTGGCCTTTACTATTCATATGGCCGACATACTATTCCTATGGCCGACATACTATTCCTATGGCCGACATACTATTTTACTACTTTATGACTTTTTACATAAAAACAAACTACTTTACTTTTACATTTTACAGCTGTCTAATATATTGGCCGTTTATTTTGGCCGACACTACACGACTAAACTTATTACAATAATTACATAACTGTTTTTGTCAATATCTTCTTTGTGCAAGCTGTCCTTCTTTTGTTAGTCCATTTATTCAAGCTGAACTTCTGGAATAACGTTATCTTCTCCTTTGCATTTGGAGCATATATGATCTGGATATTTTTGACCGACTAACTTGCAGTATCTGGTTAATAGTTCTTCTGAAATGAACCCTGTCTTCAAGGCTCTGGTTGTTGGTTGTAGTTCTGGTTTTAATAACGATAAAATTCATTTCTGGACTTCATCCATATCTGCTTGTCGTAACTCTCTTGAATTGGCATAAATCATTAAATGATCTCTGGAATAATAACTCCATATGGCATTGCCTTTTAGATAATTTGTAGCTAATTCCTGGATAATTGTTGATATACCAATTATTCTTTTATTTGCATAAAAACTTGGTATCTCAACTTTTGGTATCTCCGCTTGTTGCGATATCTCTTCTGGTATGATCATTTCTCTAGTCAGGCTTATTTTAACTACCTGGATTAGTGGTTTTATTTCATCATATAGTATTTCCGCTGGTGCTGTATAGAATTTAATAAAAAATAAATTTCCTTTTGTAATTCTTTTGTATGTAATGAAAGCTTTGTGGAGTTCTGGGATTCCACTTATCTCTTCGCCGTCGTATGTATATACTGTGCTAAGTAATCCGTAGTTATAACAAGTTCTAACTAGATTTGAATTTGTTTTTGGCTGTGCTATCAGCCGGTTGTATCCTTGTAACTTTTGGGTTAAGTAGTCTTGCTCTGGTTTTTCGGGGTTAATGGTAGATCTTGGCTTATGGTTTAGGAAAGTTTGTATTTTGTATATATTGTCGATGTAGGATTGGGTGATATGATTGTATATTTTTTTATCTTTGTGGAGGCTATTTCCATATGTAGTCGTTTGGGGTATGGCATTTGGTATTTCAGTGGGTTGCTTTTTGTGGGTAAATGGTTTATCAAATACCTTGTTCAAATTTGTATTTGTAAATGGTTTAATGCTAGCTTTTTTATTTTCTGCAGCCTTGCTTGTACCTGCAGCTGTATTTAGCAAATCGTTATGGGTTTTAAGGAGTTTCCCAACGTCTCCTTTTAGCTCTGGAATTTTAAAGTCTTCCGATCGACTTAGCTCCGCATGTTTAGAGTCATGCTGCTGACTTAGCTCTATCTTTTGTAATCTCGTTCCTATACTGTCCACTTTCAGGGAAAGCGTAGTAAGGATTGAGAGTATATCTGGAGTATTTTCCTCAGTCTGAGTACTTTTGTCTTGATAAGTAATCTGCAATTGCATTCTTGTCAGTTGAAATTACCTCAATTGTAAACGTAAAGTTTTGTATATTGAGCACAAGTCTCCTTATTTCTTTTGTTGTAACTGAATCTTGTATCTTTTTGGTTATCCACCATTTTACCTGTCTGTTCTTTACAATAAATTTATTATAAACTATATATGGTTCAAAGTTTAACAAACATTTATATAATGCAAATAATTTTATTTATTTCCCATTTTATCTGTGGTTCTGTATATGATCCTGAGTAATATCTACAATGGTGCATTATCTTTGCTAGTATATATATTTTCATTTCATAGTTTCATTTTTAAATCTATGGTATCTTTAGTGACTTAATCGAACTTATCCTAGATATTCCGTCCGTCTTTTTCTTATATTAGTATTTATTCTTATTAGTTGGATATAACGATGTATTCTAGATCCAATCGTTGATAAGGTTATATCTAATTCTTTTATATGTTGGTGTAGTATTTCCTTTTGGTTACTACTTAGTTCTTTATCTTGTATAATTTGTTCTAAGTATATTTGTTTCTGTCCTATCAAGGTATTGTATGAATCAGAGTACAATTCTTTTAGTGTTTTGGCGTACCAATATATTTCTTGGGTTAATAGTATGTCTTTTTCGTATGGTCTTTTAAATTTCTTTCTAGATATTCTGTTCGTAGTATGATTAGAGATAGTTTGATGTATGATTAGGATTTCCATACAACTTTCTAATTAATATATCTTCATTTTATGATTTTTAAACTCTTTTTATTATTATTCTCTTATTTTCATGCGTTATTATTAATTGTTTATTTTCTATACTATATGGTTTCATTTTTTCTAACCATTTTAATCCTAATATTATATTTTTTTCTTGGTATATTTCAAATTTTACTTTTATTGGTATTCCTCCTATAATTATTTCCTTTTTTACTATTTCCTTAGTATTTACTAATGTTTTTGGTAGGTCTGGACATGACTGATTTTTTACTTTTATCTTATCTTCCATAACTAATTCTCGTGCTATGTTATTTTCTTCTTGTCCTATATCTATTAATATTAAACATTTTTGTTCATTTATTATTCCTGTTATATAGTATTGTTTTAGTTCTTCTTTTTGATGTTTTATCAGTTTTGTAGATGATTCTTGTATTTCTGGTTCGTAGTTTATACTTGTACTTTCATATCTTCTGCTACCTGATATGCTTAACCTTGGTTCATAGTTTATTCTTTTAGATGTACTTAATCTTTCTTTTACTATTTCTAAATCTTCATCAAAATCTATTTCTTTGTAACTATAGTCATTTCTGTCTATTAGAGTAACTATCTTTTCAAAGGGGTTTTCTATTTTTATCCTATTTATTTTATTTTTTGCTGTTATTTTATGTTTAGTAGTTAATACATACAAGTTTTTACATCTTGCTGTAAATATCTTACTGCCTGGGGCTAGTTCTATTCCTGACATTTTCCAATATAATACTAAAGATTTATCTATATTGCTATCTGATACTGCTACTGAATAATTAGCACTTATTATAAATTTAAACTTCTGGTATATTAAATTTCCTTTAACTGCACTTATTATGCTTTTTTCTATAGGTTCTATTATCCTATCGTCTGCTAAATATATTTCTATTGGTGTATCTATTCCTTCTCTAAAACAAGCTTTTATTAGTATTTCTGTTCCTCCTAGGTGTACGTATTTTATTGGATCTCTTGCTTTTAGATCTTGTATTTCTTTATTTATGATTCTTCTGCTTATTAAGGGTATTTTAGCTCTTCCTTGTGTATATTTACAATCTATTACATGTTCTTTTTGGCTTACTACATAGTATTCTTCTTTCTGTCTTTTGAATAAATTTCTAATGATTGGTATACTAAATATTTTATCTACACTTAAGTCTAATTCTTTACTTTTTATTTGGTCAAATATGTTATAATCAAATATTATTTTTTGATCCGTAGATTCATTATCTAGATATTCTTCTTTTTTTATTATTTGTATCTCTTTTTCAGTCATTACCTATTTCGCTTTCTTCTTCTGATATCTCATATATACTATCATCGCTATTTAGCTCATAGTCTATGTATTTTATTTGCGTATATTTTTCGTCTTCTTCGAATATTATCTCTGATATTTGTTTTCTTTGTGGGTTTCTTGGTAATCTACAATTTTTAGCTATATGTCCTAATTTTCCGCAGTTATAGCATGTACACTCTGTTAACTTTCTCTTTGGTCTATATGGCCTTTTTGTTTTATAGTTCTTTACATAATATTCTCTCTTTGGGTTTATATTCTTATACTTAGATTTATATTTTTTATATCTCTTTTTTCTTGAGTATGGTTCCTTATAATAATTAATTTCATCTTTACACCCGAATTTAGGTGCCACTTTATTGTTACAACATACTAGATTTTTTATTAGAGTTTTTTCTATTTGTAGTTTTTCTTTATATTCTTCACAAGTATTAGAATACCAGTGGTGTAAATATTTTATTCTAGCTCCTAATGTATCTGTTAAACCTGCTTCTTTCCAATTTTTTATTATTCTTGAACTAAATGGTTCAGGTAATTTTGTAAAATATAACTGTCTGATTTCTTTACTTTCTTCCGTATTATATGATCCTTTGTAATAATATTCTTTAAATGCACATGTATATTCGTCTATATAACACATATTACATATTTCTAATTTTATCATTAAATTTTTATTTATGATTTTTTCTTTATTTTGTTCTTCATATTCTGTCATAGTACTGCTAAATTCGTTTCTTAT
This sequence comes from Jaltomata sinuosa, assembly GCA_003996215.1. Lineage (NCBI taxonomy): Eukaryota > Viridiplantae > Streptophyta > Magnoliopsida > Solanales > Solanaceae > Jaltomata > Jaltomata sinuosa. Next base: position 14,760 of record QJPP01005756.1, read on the forward strand.
TGCTGTTTCATATTTTTGTAGTATTTCTATCGATGTTGTTGCAGCTTCGCCACTCATGTTTTTATTATTTCTTAACGTTTTTATACTTTCTTCTGTTAGATTTAGTAACCATAGTTTTACTGTTCCTATTAATGTTCTTTCTATGTATCCTGGTGCTTCTGCTATTGCTATTTTGTTGTCTATTAATTGTTTTGCTATATATCCCATCCATAATTGGATAACTTTATTTGTATCTGTTACACAATCTAGATCCAAGAAGTTATATTGTTCTATTGATGGAGTTGGTGTCCATTTTTCATTATATTGTTTTTTCCCTATATTATCTTGTCTATCTGAGTTTTCATAACTTTTTGCATAGTATTTTGGACTTGGTTTAAAGTCTCTTTTTTCTGATGTACTGGGTTTTTCTTCTACTTTACTCATATTTATTTCTATGTTTTCATCATTTTCTATATTTTTTAATAATTCTGTATATGTTTCGCTTGCTTCTGAATTTTGTTCTTCATTAGTTTCATTTATTTCATCTATTACCAATTCTGGTAATTTATGCTCTTCGTTATCTTCTTTTAGTTGTAATTCTTCTTTTAGTTGTAATTCTTCTTTAAATAATCTTATTTCATTTTGTAATTTTTCCTGTTGTTCTTTTTCTTTTTGTAATTTTTCTTGTTGTTCCTTTTCTTTTTGTCTGTTTTCCTTTTCTTTTTGTCTGTTTTCATATATTTCTTTCAACATTGCTAGTTCTTTTTCTAATTCTAATATTTTTGTATTTTTAGTACTTTCTATTTTTTGTACTTCTATTTTTGCTTCTTGTTTTATTTTATTTATTTCATTCTTTCTGTCTATTTCTTCATTTTCTTTCATTATTCTTACCATAGCTGTTAGGCTATCTTCTAATTTAGCTGATTCTCTTTCTAGCATTAGGTTCATGGTTTCTCCTATTTTCTTATATCTTCTTCCTAGATTAGAAAATACTATTTTTATTACTTCTAGATTTTCGAAGGTTTTTTCTTCTATCACATATTCTTCCTTATTCATTTATAATCTGTGTTGTAATTTATATGTTAGTTTTTGTAATTCTATGTATAGGTAGAATATTTCCTTTCTTTGTGCCAATATTGATCTATGGCATACTCCTGCAAATATGTTTTCATTAAGTCTTTGTTCTCTATGTGTAATTTCTTCTTTTATTTGTTTAATCATTTCTGTTAGTTCTTCTTCGTACTTATTCATTAAATGTCTTATTATAATATTCCTTTTTTAAAGGAACTAATCTTTGTATTTCTTTTACGTTTTCTATAATATATTCGAGGTATTCTATATTTTGAGTTTTTTGGTAGTCTTCTATATTACTTTTCATTAGGCTAATCAATAAATTTATGTTTTCTACAGTTTTTTCCCAATAACTTAAATATTCGTAATTAATCATTAATCTGAATATATTATTTCTAGATCTGAATATATTTCCCAATCGTTATCTATATTTAAATTGTCTAGATCTATCTCATACCATTGCTGTTCTAATAATTCGTCTATTTTATCAAATATTTTTTCCCAAATAATTCTTTTTAATTCAGTTATTCTTATGTCTTTTAGTGCATGTAATACCAATGTTTTGTAATTTTTTATCATTTCTTCATGTAAACTTGTCATTTTTATGATGCTGTTTTTTTCTCAATTATTCCCTCTAATCATATTTTATGATAGTATACTTTTTATATAAGCTTACTATAAACTGGATTATTCTTAGACCATGTTTTTCGTCACTACTGGCATTGCACTCGGCATGATACTCTTTTTCCTTAAACAACATTTCTCATACTTTGGTACTCCCTAAAACGGCTTCTTGCCTCAACGGTTTCCCCCTCATGATAGTACTGTTCTTAGAAGTTTTCTCTCCTTTCCAAACTTACCAGCAAACTATATAATATGCTTTTGAACAATTCCAATATATAGTAGCAAATATAAAATTTATTCTACCATAACTATGATTATCAGGAATATGTGAGTTTAGCTATGCATATTCATATGACAGTATACCTGCTCGATATTTTCCTCGTTAGAGTTAGCTTTTTCCATGACTATTATATTTTTCTATCTAGCTCTGATACCAATGCTGTGCGGAATGGAGAAAGCTATAAGAAAATATAAAGAGAGGTGAGAGGTATTGATTATCGGATGATTTTATTTATGAGAGGAGTCCCTCTATATATACAAGTCTAGAGTGACCTTTACTATTCATGAACGACCTTTACTGTTCATGAATACGACTCTTGACCTTTACTATTCATTGGCCTTTACTATTCATATGGCCGACATACTATTCCTATGGCCGACATACTATTCCTATGGCCGACATACTATTTTACTACTTTATGACTTTTTACATAAAAACAAACTACTTTACTTCAAAAGTCTAGGGAGACAAGTTTTGAGATTGTTTAAAGGGTATTACTTGAGTCCTTTGTGGCATGACTGTGGTCGAATTTTGTCCAAAATCAGTTTGATGGGTTGTTCTACCTCTTAGCTTAAAGTGCTCATTTTTCATGGTTGTTTTTCCTACTGAATTAATTCGTAATGTGACTTGTGTTTGCTTGAATATCTCTATGACTTTAACATATGTGAAAATGATTGGTATCGACTTCTTTGAATAAGTAGTTATTTCTTGTTTGTCATAAGTGTTCAATTTCCTAGTGTGTAAAAGAAAAATGCATAACCCTTGGTTTATTTAGGCTGAAATATGAATAGAAGACTGAAATGACTATTTTCTTTCTCCATATAATTAGTATGGGCTCAACATAATATTTATAGTAGTTTGTCTGTTAGTTAAATAATTCTCTGATCTTCTGACACCTATTTATTTTTTCGAAAAAATATGTTGACTTAAGGACCAAAGAATTGATGATTAGGAATAGTTGGGCTCTAGAGGGAACTTTGAATAAACCAATTCAATTTCTCTAAGGTGCTCCTATACCTTGAATCCTCATGTTGTTCTTTAGATCACAGCTCCTGAGTGATAGTTTTCGAAAGTTGGTTTGTAAAAACAAGTCATGGAAAATTTATTTTTTGCTTACTTGCTCTTGGAGTTCTCCTGCTTCTTGCTCTATTGAGCTATCTCGATATGTTTGAGTTCATCCCTTCCTTAAAATGAACATTTTTTGCTTCGCATCAAACAATTTAAAATTTCCATATTGAGGCTAAGATGAGAACAATTTTTTTTGCATTTTTTTAGTTATAAATGTTCAATTGTGAGCTTTAGGAAGATGACCTTTAGGATTCATGATATGGTTATTTTATTTTTTAGAATGATTGGTAGACAAATCTTAAATGAATAGGTTAAGTATGTTAGGTTAATCTTTATAATTATGCTTAAAGGATTACATGAGTAAACTTGCTTTTAACCAAGTATTGTTTGAGAAATTGCTCGTATTAATCCTTTTCTTATCTTTCTTTCCACATGACATTTCCAACGAGTCCACATGGACTCTTTCCCATCATCCTTTGCATTTCATTAGGCCAAGCCCGAATTCCATTGAGTTCAACCTCAACCAAGTCCAAATTGAGTTGGTAGACAACATGCATACAATGATATGCGGGAGATATATAGTAAGGGAAGCTAACATACAGGTTTGATGAGCAAAAATATGGGCCAAAGCTCAAATATTTCAGCGGAAGAAGTCCAATAATACAGGGCTATAATACTCAGCTAATATACACCATAAAGCATATGATATACCCGATGGTTTACAAGGCCGAAAAATGGGCTAAAAGTTTATAAAATTCAGAGTCCGAATTTAGACCAGCAAAGGAAAAGGGCCAAAAGGCCCAATCATAAACTTTTTCTTATTTATTTCCTTGTAATTTATTTGTAATAGTTGAATGATTCTAACTTTAATTAATTAATCTAAATAAATTCTCTCAAATAGCTATGTTTATTTTATCTTCATTTATTTTGTCACACATTAATTTTTCACCTAAAGTTCATTTACTCAAAATAAATAGCTCCTCTCAATTTTCTTGATAATAACGAGAATTTTTTTTTAGCAATTCCATGACATTCTCTTTAAGTATTTAAAGAAGTTTCTTTCTTCATTACAAAGACTTTCCCATAGGACATAAGGGCTTTTCGTTAAATTTCCCTTAAATTTAGGCCGTGACAAAGCATTTTTCCTTTTCAAACCTCCTTTATTTGAACAAAATCACATTTTTACTAAAATCATTATTTTTCATGAATTGGACTTGCTTTCCTATGTCTTTAACATTCCCCCATGAAATAGCTTAAAAGGGTGAATTTCTTTCATTCAATTCAATTTTCAATATGTTCAAACACTTGTTTCACTCAATTTGATAAATCAAGGAATTTTCTTTCAAATAATTTCTCATTTTCCTTGTAATTAAATAAATGACGCTATTTTCTCAAGAAGTCTTTCTTTAAGTTATATTTTTTCAATGGATTTCATTTTGTTTGTTCTAAATAAATTCTCTTTGCGAAATTAGCCAACTATTAAGTTAGTCTTAAATTTTTGGTCAATTATTTTTAATGAACGTTCTTAAGTGCCTTAAAAATCTTCTTAAGATGTTACTTGAACCCTTGCCTAGTTTCTCTATTTTTGAAGATCTATTTCTATTTTTAATTCTTTGAAAATTCTCTTAAGTTTTCTTAATTTCTTTATAAAAATTAAGTGGTGATTTTGAAATTTTTTTTTTTTGGAAATTTCTTTAAGTTTTTGAAATAGTTCAAGTCAAAACCATTATTTTAATTCCAAAATCAGATAAAACAATGATGAGGAGCAGACACCTGATATTCCCCAACAAGCCAATCGCATTCCAACCAACCAATAAGCATATTCTCATCCTTTATCAGGGAATTGAGTTCGCCGATGGACATGTTCTTTGGCCAAGGGTCACTTCTTAGAGTGATTTTGAAGTCTTCTTCAAAATGGTATGCCAGGGATAATGTCATCAACAGAGTTTTTAGGGCAGATTGAGGAAAGGATTGGTGTTTGTAACGATCCTCCCAGTTATTACGGAATGGTTAGGCCTAAGTACATGTTAGAAGTCTCCCCTAGTGAGTTGAATTGATAAAAATCTCTAGGTGGGTGGCTTAAGGCTGAAAACATGTGTTGTATCTAATTATGGTGAATAATGATTCACGGTGTGGTGTTTTAAGTTGTCGTATTCTGTTAGGGGGTGACCTAGTAATTCATACCTCCGTAGGAAATTCTGAGATTGCGAATAAATTCATAGCATATGATTATAGTGGTTGCCGCAATGAGATAGTTTCATGATGTCTTAATTTTGAAACTTGTGTTGTGAAATAGGACAATTGTACAGAATTCTCGAGCTACTGGTTTAGGCACCGCTGTAACGAAAGAATTTTTGCTACAACAAGATCACCGTAGCAGTCGGAGTGTCACTATAAAGGGATTAGTCATTTCACCAAGCCTCACCATAGTGAGCCTAATTTCGCTATAACGGTCTTGACATAGCGAGAAAGAGGCCACTGCAATGGGTGACGGGGAGGCAGAATGCATGTTTAAGTCAGTTATTTTGAGTTTTATTTCATAAACTCAAGAACTTCATTTCAAAGCTCTAGAGAGGCAGTTTTTCCAAGACTAGGGAAAACATTCTCGTTAAGATAAGTTATTACACCAATCTCCTCGTCTAGTAATTCATTATCATTGTAGAATCACTAGGAAGAATGTTATGGAGATTTTAGAGGTTAGAATCCTAGGTTCATGAAAAGGGTGAGAAACCCTATGGGTAGATATAATAATCATCTAGAATGCTT
>QJPP01005757.1:0-27682 GCA_003996215.1 Jaltomata sinuosa
AGGTCTCAGGTTATTGGCATAGATGATTTCCTAGGAATCCTTGTTTGGTCTGGGTTATGCAAAAAGGATATGTGTTTATTGTCACTGAGGATCGTCAATGTTGGTTAGACTTATTATGTGAAGTTAATAAGCTAAGGAGGAGACTTGGGGTCTTGTTATAATGTTGGTTGTGGTTAATTGTCGAGTATGGCCCTAGGGTCATTGGGATTGTTTGTACTAGTAACTGTGGGTACGACGGGTGTGGTCTACGTCACTAAGTAGTGGGGTTTACTCTGGGTTGTTGATTCATAATTGTTGACTTGGGTAAGGAAATGGTAGTCTGGGTATGGACATATATGTTGGCAATGGTTAAGGTGACTTGGAAAGTCTAAGGGTTAGTGTGACTTTGGAAGCCGAGGTGACATGTGTGACTTAGGAAGTCTAGGTGAGGAGTGTGACTAGGGAAGTCTAGGTGACAAGTGTGACTTGGGGAGTCTAGATGACAAGTGTTAATTGGGAAGTCTAGATGATAAGTGTTACTTGGGAAGTCTAGGTGTCAAGGTGACTTGGGAAGTCTTGGGGATAGGCAGGATTGGGTTGACATTGGGTTTTGGTAAGGTGAATGTTGAAGGGTTGAGTACTGTAATTAATTGTGCATTCCCTTGATTTCTTATATGATGGTATGAGTGGATTCGGGTCTACCGATAATGCCTACAGGGATTTCTTATATGATGGTATGAGTGGATTCGGGTCTACCGATAATGCCTACCAGTACGTGTGTTTGTTCTGATTCTACTCTTGCTATACCTTTTTGGGTATAGTCTGGTTGCAGGGTTGGTGGTGCTTCATAGGTACACGATGATGGGAATCTCCAGAAACTCCTACTTCTTGCTTCTATGGTGGGAGTTGTGTCTTCTTTTATTTTAGTATCATTCTTGTAGTAGCTATTATACCAGCTTAGACTAGGTTCTAGGGAGGGCTGTTTTCAAATTGTAAAATGTTTTTCCGCATATCTTGTAAACGTTTTCATGTATTAAAAGGGATAATTTCATAATAAATTTATTTTTCCGCATTACCTGTTAGTTCGGGTAGTAAGGGTTCTCCTATCTAGGTGGAGTAGAGTAGGTGCCCACACGGCTCGATAGTTGCATCGTGACATCTAATGGTTGGTTTGATGCATTTGAGGTTAGACCATGGGGTACTGATTTGTTGAGGGAATCATTAGAGAAAGTGAAGTTCATCTGATAGAAACTCTTAACAGTCCATAGTAGGCATAAGGAGTATACAAACCATAAGGTCAGGGATATAGAGTTCATGGTGGGGGAGCAAGTGTTGCTCAAGGTTTCACCCATTAAGAGTGTGATGTAGTTTTGTATGCGAGGAAAGCTCTACCCGAGGTTCATTGGGCCATTCGAAATTCTTAATCATTTGGGGAGGTAGCCTATGAATTGGTTTTGCCTTTAGTTTTGTCGGGAGTCCACTTGGTGTTTTATGTGTCCATGTTGAAAAAATATCATGGTGATGGAAATTTTATTATTCTCTGGAATTCGGTCAATGAGAATCTATCATATGAAAAGGAACTTGTGGCTATACTAGATTGAGAGGTCCGCAAGTTGAGATCAAAAGAGATTGCATCTTTGAAGATCTCATGGAAGAATCGTCCTATTGAGGAGGCCACTTGGGAGACCAAATTAGACATGCACAACAAGTTTCCCCAAATTTTCACTGAGTCAAGTATCTTTCGTTTGTATTCCTTTTTAATCCGTTCAGGGATGAATGGTTCTTTAATTGGTATTTGATGTAATGTCCCTCCCAATCGTTATGGAATAGTTAGGGCCTAAGTACCCTATTAGAGTTTCTCCTAGTGAGTTGAGTTAAAACATCTCAAGGTGGGGTTCGTTTAAGGCTTAAAATGAGTGTTGTATCTAATTATGAGGAATTATGATTCGCGGGGTTGTATTTTGTGTTATCGTGTTCCATTAGGGGGTGACCTAGCAATCTAGACCTTCGCATAAAATTCTAGGTCAAGAAATGAATTCGTAGCATGTGTTTATTATAGCCGCCATGAGGGGATAATTTCGTGATGTCTTAAGTCAAAAAGTGTGCTGAAAAATGGGGTTGTTGAATATAGAGTTCTCGAGTTACTGGTTCAGGTACCTTTGCAGCAGAAAGATTCACACTGCAGCAAGACTGTCATGCCCCAAACTAGGGGAGGCATGACTGGCACTCGATACCTTATTCGATCGAGTTAGCCACTAAAATATACTAGCTGACTAAATTATTGGCCTAGAAGATCGGGCAGCACGACATCTGAAATACTAAGCCTGGGCCATTAAGGTAATAACCTGAATATCAACAACTCATATTGACAAAGGTAGACAAGCAAAAAATAATGAATTATTGACAAAGGTAGACAAGCAAAAAATAAAGACATACATACATACAAACACACACACACACACACACACACACACATATATATATATATATATGGCAAGCCTATGGGGCTGGAGGCTTGAAACTTCAAAAAGAATCCCAGAACATTGTGTCCACAATAGTACTGATCGGTATAAGGCCCCGACTATACCCTTATTGTACAACAAAAGTAAACATCCTATGATAGCTCCAGGTAAAGGTGGAGCTTACCAACTCACAGCTGAACCCCGAATCCTAGCGGAGGGAGCGATAAGAATCCCAACCTGGTCCTGTACGCATGAATCAAAAATGAAGTGTCCCCAGGAAATGCAACATTAGTATGAATAAAAATATACTGGTAAGTAAGACAGAAAGTAGAATCATAAATAGCTACTGTAAAAATAGTAATAGAGATACCACCTGAAACTGAAACCCTAATAGCCTCCATGGCCGATATCTAACCTTATAGTAATCAAATATGCATGGTATGTTGGTGTAATTGTATATCATGAATACATACATACATATATATATAGATGCAAATGCATGCCATAGCCTACCAAATGTAATAGTGGTGTCTTTCAGTAGCTAACCGGCATCATATTTTCTAACTTGTGGCAATCTGTGTCTCATACGTATAAAGATAGGCAATAGGCCTCATATCTCCCGATTATAGATTGGGAATGGAATGCATAGCATGTCATGTTATGGATTTGTATTGCATGTATGTCATCATAATCATGTTGCTAATCTTGGACCATTGGTACTCTTTATTATCATAATCTCGTAATCACTTTTGTATAACATGTAAGTGCCTCATAGAACCTCATATATTTTTAGAATAAACTTGAACACTTAACTCGACTTTAGAAAGGTAACTTAAACATGTGGATGTTCATAAAGAGCTTAAGGTGCTTCACTTACTTTCTGTATATATTTCCTTATTAGTTTGTAAAAGATATCATTTCAAAAACCATGTATTTTAGTAGTTTAAACATACGAGCTATATTTGTGAGTTTTGGAAATCAACGAATTATTTTAATGTTTTCTGAAAAACACTTTAGCAAGAAAGGAGGACTAGTTGAAAATTCGTAATGTCCTTCATAATATTTTAAGTCACAACACCCAAAGAAGAATAAAAATTTATACATATGGATATAGAGTCAAGAAAGTCGACAAAATGACATATCGATGTTGAATACCTTATATAACTAATATCAACATAATAGAATCATGAAAATACTTCGGTTGTGATCCCAATGCCTTTCACATAAGGTATTTCTAGCAATAGAATAGTAAAATATCGCATTTGATAATTTAGAATTTTTCTAAAATTGGTGTCAAAGGAAGGATGAAGCTTAGCCTTAACATACCTTTCCAACGACCGTCTGAATGACCTAGTTCCTTCATGGAAATTGTTCCTTACATCCTAATCTTCACAATCACTATATATACACAACTTATACGCACTATAAACAGTTTATAATTAAGCTTAAATATCCAAATTTTCCATAAGATCCTAACTTGACGAAACGTTCGTAGAACTTTATAAAAACAATCATAAAAGATATTCGAGATAGTTACCTTAGAAAACCAAGTGTAAAGCTTGAAGAACCACCAAGAACTACCAAGTTCTATCTTCTGAAACTAGTCTAAACGCGGCTAATCAAAGGGTAAAATGATTGTCATGCGTAGTGATCACGTTTCTAGGCACAGGGGCAAACTTTAGCGATAGGAATCACTAAAAAGGAACCTTGATCATTCAAGAATTCTCTTATGTTGATCTCTGTTTCAGAACTATTTTGAAATGTTTTTAATGACTTAAAGTGTCAATATGCATCTTTATATTAATTTTGACCCGACCCGGTTTGCAACCTAATTCACGACCCGATTTCAGCCCAAATAGTCTGTGGTAAAATAGTTATAACTCTTTACTCCAATATTTGTTCGATGTGAGGTTTTGAATGTTCGAAACTAGACTCGTTCACCTTTAATTTAGTAGGTCAGGGGACTTCTATTTCTTTATAGATTGATAGAAAAGCTCCGAGACATTTGATTCAAATTTCAGAAAGTTTATTAAAGAAACTTATAACTTTTGCCGACTTTTATTTCGCAACTTTCTTGACTTCAAAACTAAACATACGACCATTGCATGATTATATTACCTCATAACACATTCTTCTTAGCATATTAGACACTCTTAGTCTTATCCAGATGATACAGGTTAATTTAAACCTTCCGAATGGGAGGGGTGTTACACGAGGTATTTCTTTAACCCAAACTTGTTTATGGGCTTCCTTGACCTAAACTTTTAGTTTAATTCTTTGATATTACCACCCATTTGCAACCTTATTCTCTCGACGTGCTACACCAAGTCATATACACCTCATACACTCACGCCAAGCTATGTATATTATGGGGAAAAAAATTGTTCGCTAATGGATCAAAACAATTCCTTGGTTGCATTTCTTTGCCGCTAATATGTTATTTGCGAGGCTATATTTGTTATGTTCGTAAATCATAAATCTAATTCTGAAAATTTCGACTACAAGGCTTCGTAACAAATTTCACTTTAAAGTTATTTAAATTCCAATTAAGTTGTTGTAATTGAATAGTTGTCAATTATTGAAATACGACTCACCTTAAGTCGTAAATAGATGGGGGTACTTCTTCCTCATTTCCTCCTCGGCTTCCCAAATCATTTCCTCGATGTTGTTATTCTACCTTGACTCTTTCACGGAAGACATTTCTTTAGTCTAAAGCTTTCTTACCTTTTGATCTAAGATTGCCACTGGTACGTCAACATAAGATAAGTATACAATGACGTGAATATACTTAAGGGGAATAATACACGAAGGATCTCCAATGCACTTTCGCAACATCAATAAATGAAACACAGGATGAACCACTTCCAATTCTGAAGGCAAATCAATCTCGTATGCCACCCTTCCTATCCTCCAAATAATCTTATATGACCCGATATACCTGGGACTGAGCTTTCCTTTCTTGCCAAATCACATGACGCCCTTCATAGGTGATACACTCAGGAAAACCCAATCTTCTATGTCTAAATCTAAGTCTCATCGTGGAACATTTGTATAAGACTTTTGCCGCCTCTATGTTGACTGCAACTGATCTTTCATAAGCTTTCACTTCTCTATCGCTTGATGGACTACATTAGGATCTAGCAACTCTGCTCACCTAACCTCGAACCAACTAATCGATGACCTGCACTTTCATCTGTATAGTGATTCATAGGAGCCATCTGAATACTAGCTTAGAAGCTATTATTATAACCAAACTCAATAAGGGGTAAATGATCATACCAGCTTTCTTTAAAATCTAAAATGTAGGCACATAACATATTCTTGATAATCAGAATAGTACGCTCAGCCTGTCTGTCAGACTATGGATGAAAAGTGGTGCTAAGATTTACCTGAGTGCCTAGACCCTTCTGAAAGAATATATAGAAATAGATGTAAACTAAGACCCTCGGTCAGAAATAATTGATAATGGAACTCCATGAAGGCGCACAATCTCTCAAATGTAAAGCTTGGCATAATCCTGGCTGAATATGTTATCCTAACTGGCAGGAAATGAGTAGATTTTTTCAGCCTATCAATAATTACTCAAATAGAATCATGCCTCCATGATGTGCGAGGCAAACTGGTGATGAAGTCCATATTTATCATATCCCTTTTCCATAATAGAATCTCGATATACTGAGTTAGGTCTCCAGGACTCTGATGTTCCACTTTAACTTGCTGGCAGTTGGTATTTTGGGCTACCATCTCGGCAATATTTTTTTACATGCCATTCAACCAATAGATCTATCAATGGTACTGGTACATCTTCATTGCTCCAAGGTGAGATGCATATCTAATACTGAAGGCTATGGTGGTCGTTGAAAACATCAATATGAACCCGGTATAGATAATGCCGCCAAATCTTTAAGGCAAAGACAACTGCAGCAACTCAAGATTGTGAGTAAGATAGTTTTGTTCATGTTTCCACAGCTGTCTGGAGGCGTATGCGATAATCTTGCCATGCTGCATAAAAACACAACCTAGGCCAATTATTGAGGCATCACAAAATACAACATAACTCGCGATCGCGCTGAAGGAACCATCACAGACCAGCGCTAACACGCTATAGGAGCGCGATCCCGCTGAAGGGAAAAACACAGACCAGCGTAATCTCACTAAGGGAGCGCAATCACGTTGAAGGGGAGATCACAAGACAGCGCAATCACGCTGAAGGCCACTAGAAGCAGAAAAACCAACAACAACCAAAAAATTCTATGGGGCATTCCGGGCACAATCAAAACCCGATACTCAAAAACCAATAGTGTTACTAGAGGAAACGACGTTCCGGACTCAACGGATTAGATGAAACTTCCATACAAGGTTGTTTCAAAAGAATTTTGACCCAAGTCAACACTTTCTAAAGCCAACCAAACACCCAAAATGAGCCCGGCTTATTCGGAACCCAAACCAACCAACTAACTAACACAAACTCGATATTACGGAGCTAACAGCGCTGACGAAACTTCCATCAGAGGCCATCTTCTCCAAATGTTGACTAAAGTTAATCCAACAAGCCCAACTAGCTTGAAAACACAGAATGAGAGAGAATTCCAAGCTGAAAAGCTCCCGGATCCTTACCAAAGGTCTCTCTAGACCAAAGTCCATACTCTGGAGCTAACAGAACTGTCAGAATTCGATTCTGAGCATGTTCACCAAGAGTGTTGACTGAAGTCAACGATTTCCAAAGTTAAAAGCTCTAAAACCATGATGGAAAAAAAGACCAAACAAATGGCCCAGACACCAAACTATCAGTCCCAACAAGACATAAATGACTTGGGGCCGCTACAAGCAAGCTCTAACGCTACAAGAAAGGCAAACACGCGTAAATGACCGGAAGGGTCATTACAAATCATAAGTATTAAAGAAATTAAAATCATAATAATAAGTATAAACAAATTGACATACTAGTCCATATTCTCCAAATCTTCATCCTCACTTGATTCATTTCCATCAGTCTCCCATACTTCCTTATCACTTGTTTCATTGTCATCGTCCCATTCTTCCTCCTTAGTTATTTGTCCTTCAAGATTTGTGATGGCAATCAACTCATCATCATAAACTTTTTCTAATATGTGTTGAGGATGTTCTAGATTGTTTTCCAACTCAGCATCCACTCCTTTATGAACAACTGCGACATCATTCAAGTATGCCACATCTAACATGATCTCAATCTCAATCCTACCCACATGGTTAGTTTTTATGACCACCAACCAATCAACTTTATCTCTGCACAACGGATATGGAGCGTAATGCACCTGCTTAACATTTTGTGCAATGATAAAACAATCATAGCGACAATATTGTCTCGTGTGCTTTACATTAACTATATTATGTTGTTGATTCACCCTAGTATCTCTATGTGAAGGATCAAACCACTTAAACCAAAATAGCACTATCTTTTTTTTCGGTCAACCAGGATATCTAACTTCAATAATCTCTTGTATGACACCATAATATTTAACAGTTTGGCCATTACCGTCGACATCACCTTGAATGCACACTCCGATATTATTAGTTTTTTATACTTAGAAACTTCTTCAGTTTGAAGGTTGAAGCCATTCACACAATACTTTGTCATAGTTTGAATTTAACTTTCAGGCCGAAGTGCAACATCTCTCACCAATTGTGGATGTTCGACAATATTACGTTCATAAAAAACCTACAAATTAAATTTTAGTAAATAAGTATATTATACATGTTGATTTAATATTAAATGTAAATGAGTAAATGAATTTTTACACACTTACATATTTTTTCAGTCAACCAGAAAAGTTTGTATATATGGCATCATTACCCCATATGCTTATGAATTTAATGTTAAGTGTACATTGAGATATTTCGTTAGTTTAATTAATACTTAGTTTTTAAATTTATGTAATTCAATAACACAATTCAACAAGACTTACTTAAGACATGGTTGAATCTCGGCATAATTGATCAAAGTATGTATCACAACTAATTGCTTTTCAACAATAGAAAAACCTCGCCTTTGATGTTTTTTAGATCCTCGCCCAAGTTGATTAGAAATTGAAATCGGCTCAAACATAGGATAACCATCACCGTCATCATTGCGATTGACTCTATTTCTCTTACATAGCACTTCATTCCCAAAGTAGTAAGAAAAAGAATTAGCAGTTTCTCTTGCATGATAAGCTTCAGAAATTGATCCTTCGATCTTTCCCCTTTGCTTAATAGTTTGTTTGCACTTGCCAATTGTCCTATATAATTGCATGTTAGCTAATTAATATTATACATTTAAGAATGAATAACAAAAACAATAAAGGGTCATTACCTCTCGAAAGGATACATCCACCTTGTTTGAACTAGGCCCCCAAGGCGTGCCTCTTCTATAAGGTGAACTGGAAGATGCTCCATCACATCAAAAAAGCCACATGGAAAGATCTTCTCCAACTTAGTGGTGATAACAAGAATATTTTGCTGCATCCTTTCCAAGCTACTCTCCAACAAAGTGTTAGTACAAATCTTTAAAGAACAGACTTATTTCTGTGATTAGTTTCCATATCTTGTCGGGTAGGTGGCTAAATGCGATATGAATCACAGTTTCAATGAAAATATGACAATCATGGCTTTTCATACCAATCAATTTTCCTTTAACCATATATGTCCTCTTTCCCAAATTCAAAGCATAGCCCTCGGGCATTCTTAAATTCTTCACCCACTCACAAATTTCTCGTTTCTCATTCAATGTGAATGAAAAACTTGCCTTGGGCTTAACTACTTTACCATTTCTCATTTTCTGCAACCACAACTCCTTTCTCCTACAATATTCCTTTAAGTCCATTCTAGCTTTTGAATTGTCTTTTGTCTTGCCCTAAACATCCATTACTGTGTTGAATAAAATATCAAAATATTTTTTCTCAATGTGCATCACATCAAGATTATGTCGTAGAAGATTATCCTTCCAATACACTAACTCCCAAAATATGCTTTGTTTGGACTAATTATGTTCAACACCATATCCAGGAAGTCTAGAAATCTCTCCTAAATCTATAATTTTAAGCAACTGACTAACTCTCTCCCAAATCTGATGTCCTGAAAGTGATGGATGTGGCATATAATTTTAAACCTTATTCTTTCTGAATGCATTTTTCATATTTCTAAACTCGTGGTCCATTGGCAAGAACTGATGGTGACAATCAAACCAACAATTTTTTTGGCCATGCTTTAAACTGAATTCTTTATAATTTTCCATGTAATGCGGGCAAGCTAACTTTACAGTAGTAATCCAACCCGATAACATCCCATATGTAGGAAAATCATTAATACTCCACATTAAAGAAGCATGTATAGTAAAATTTTGCTTACTTGATATATCGTATGTCACTACACCATCAAACCATAATTGTTTTAGCTCATCTATCAATGGTTGCAGATAGACATAAATCAAACTTTTTGGATTACGGGGACCCGGGATAATACAACTTAGAAATATGTAGGGACTTGTCATACACATTTCAGGTGGGAGATTATATGGAGTAACAAATACACTCCATCAAGAATAAGGTGCATCATTGTTAGTGAATGGTGTGAAACCATCTGCACACAATCCCAATCTAACATTTCTTGGTTCTCTAGCAAAATCAGGATATGTTCCATCGAAATGCTTCCAAGCTTCTCCATCTGATGAATGAGACAAGACACCCGGTGACCTTCTATTTTCACGGTGCCATCTCATATGTGCGGCAGAACTCATTGAAGCATACAACCTTTTTAACCTAGGTATAAGAGGTAGATAGTAAATCGCCTTAATTTGAACCATATTTTCACCGGTAGTCCACCTATACCGAGCATGTCCACAAAACTTATAATTGTCAAGATGATCATCATACTTATAGAACAACATGCAACCATTTACACAACAACTAATTCAATCATATGACAATCCTAACTTGGAAACCAATTTCTTTGCTTCATAAAAATTCTTAGGTATATTCAACTCTAGATTATTAGCTACTTCCCCCCAAAAGATCAACTACAGAGTCCATAAGGGTTTGAGGAGCAGTCCAATCTGATTTGATACTCAATAGTCTAACTGCAATTGACAAAGCAGAATGCATATTTCCTTCACATAATAGACGATTACCCACTTGTAATTGTTTATAGAAGCATTTTGCTTCTTCATTAGGAGCTTCTTCTAATACTGTTCGGGTTCCATCCCATCTTGAACCCTGAAAGCATCATTAACTATTTCATGCATCCTATCGTGTTCAACCTTATCATCTTAAGACCTATAATGTTCAACGCTATTATATTCATTCATAGGCAACAAATTATAAAATATACCATTCAACCCATCTTTCTCAGCATGATCAATCCACATAAAATATCTACTCTTATATCCACTATGATAGAGATGAACCACAACTATATCTAGATTAAAAAATTTAGGCACCGACATTTACTACAAGGACACATAACCACACCATGACTTTGATAGCTGTCTAGTTACATTGCATGCTCGATAAAACCTTTAACTCCTTCAAAAAATTCAGGTTTAATAGGACCATCATTTTCATAATACATATCATACATCCATTAGCGATGATCCATCTACAAAAATATAATAATTCAATTATAAATTAGACTCATTGGCGTTCATAACATAAACTAAAGTTGAACACTAATTCAAGATTATAACCCAACAATATAAACTAATTCAAAATTTCTAAATTCACTATCAAATTCAAGAACTTAATTCAACAACCAAAAGTTGAAAACTAATTAAAGATTATAATTAGACTCAAGATAAAAAGTAATATAATAATTCAATTATAAATTAGACTCATTGGCGTTCATATTATAAACTAAAGCGCATGAGCGCTACCATGACAAGGCGGGCGGGCACGCAGGCGCAACACTAAGTCACAAGCGTGCTAGCGCAAGTGCGACCCTAGCGCAAGTGTGACCCTAACGCATGCTGCAACGCAGCACTAGCAACCAGCTGCAGGTAGCATCTAAGCTAAATCAACCTTGACGCCAACTAAACCAGCTGCAGGCAGCATCAATTTATTTAAAAATAGGCCCTGCGCCCAAAATCAACCTTGACGCCAACTAAATCCAAAACAGAAACTAAGGCCAAAATCGAGTTCGGAAGCCTAAGGACCAAAACTAATATTTCCTCTAGCACAAAATTGACATTCTAAAGCTAACAACACTGATGGAAACTACATCCGAGGTTGTCTTCTCTGAATCTTGACCAAAGTCAACCTTATAGGACCAATTGGCCTGAAAATATAGAATGAAGGAGAATATCAAAATGAAAGTTCCCGGATCCCTATCAAAGGTCCAACTAGACAAAAGTACATGCTCTGGAGCTGACGAAACTGTTAGAGTTTGATTCCAAGAAAGATTGTTGAGAATGTTGACTGAAGTCAATGATTTCCTAAGTTAAAGCTCTAAAATAGGGAAACGACCATAAAAACCAAAAGAATGGCCTGGGCATCGAACTACTGGTCCCTAAAAGTCATAAATGACTTTGGGCCACTATGAAAAACCTCTAATAGTACAAAGAAGGCAAAAACAAGTGAATAACTGGAAGGGTCATTACGCAGACAAGCCAATACTCTACCATATTTGGACATATCAAGTCTCATAATGTTGATAGACAAGTTTGAACCTCTCTAGAAAATGGACACTTTGTAGCCTCAAAACAAACTAGGCTGCCCATACTCTCAGACTTCTATTCTGAGTATCCGACATCACATTAGACTTAATTGGATGATACGAAAAAGTGACATCAAAATCATTGAGTATAGCTCCATCAATCTTTGCTACCTCAAGGTAAGGTCTCTCTTAGTAATCATATGTTTCTAACTGTAGTGATCAATAAATACCTCATAATAGACACCATAGAGATAGTGCCTCTAGATATTCAGAGAAAACAACGGTTCTGCCAACTCCAAATCATTTCCAAATCCCTTTTATAACCATTTATATGGAAAATGGGCCCTCGGGCCATTCAGAGTTTAGAAAACCCGTTATAATAGGGCCTCGACCAAAGTAGTAGTAAAATAATGCAGAAAATACTTTGCATGGATGATATCATCATAAACAAACAATAACCCAGCAACTCATAATCAACCTATCGGCCCTGCACACGCACAATTAGCTCTACAACATACATATTCAGCCTACAATCATAACTCGATGCTCGGGACTCGTGGACATTCCCAAATATTCTACCATCTATGTCCAAAGGCGTATATAAAGTCTACACAAGGCCAAAAGGGTAATATTGCAGTACTACATTGAATACTATAACAAACATAAGAAGTAATACAGATAAAAGAGATGTACAAGGTATGGGCTGCCAATGTAACACCCCGGAAATAGTCCCAGCTTTTAAAACTCAGAACTTGCAAAAAATTTGAACTTCCAGAAATCATGGGTCAAGTCCACAAGCCGTGGGTGGTTACACGAGTCGTGGAAGTGACTCGTGATTCCATTTCTGCAAACCATCCTCAGGTTTTGAGAACCATGAGTCAGTTTCACGACTCGTGAAGGTTTCCATGGGTCATGGAACCAAATCATGGAACTCAAACAGAGAGTGGTCAAGTCCCCTGATTTCTATGACTTATTTCTACAACTCGTGGAAGCTTCCACGAGTCAGCCTCTTGAGTCATAGAAAACCTTCAGTAGCCTAAAATCTTGGGAAGTTTCCACGAGAAGGAACCACAGGTCGTGGTTAGGTCTACGAGTCGTAGACTCTACCCGTGGAACCTTAAGCTGACCCTTTTTAATAGCTTTTTCCTAATTAAGTCCCAGGGGTATTTTAGTCATTACCCACCCTTTTAACTCCTAAATGATGTCTTTTTGGATATTTCAAGTAGGGTTTTCACTCTTATTAGCCTAAGTTCCTCCTAAGATCTTCATTTTTCGCTCAAAAAGGAAATTCCCTCTCCAAGTTTATAGTCTCAAGCTCCAAGTTCAAGCCTCCTAAGTCTTTCCAATTCAAGTGGGTTATCTTTAATCAAGGTATGTGGGTAATCAACAATGGGTTCCTTTCACCCTTGTGCCCGAAACCCCTAATTCAAATATTGATTTCATGATCTTAAAATTAGGGTTCTTATCCAATTTTTATGGGTTTTGCTAAATATGATCTTCTCATGATTTGATTATGAAATTACTATTAAATCGCATGATTTCACATGAGTTTTTGTATGTTGACTCCTATTTCATGAATTGAAGTTTAACCATGGAAATTCCTACATGCATGAAGATTGATTTAAGCAAATTGGATTTTGGTAACATGTCCCTTATGGGATTTTTTTCAAGCATGTGCATGCCTAGTTCCTATATTCTATGAAAATCTATGTATTATGAAATTGAACTAGAGTCATGCAAAGTTTTTACAAGTCATGAAGTATGCAAGTTTTCCATGTTATGAAGTATTATGCAAGTTAAGACACCTGATGTTCCATCAATGCTCATGAATCAATTTCTAAACCAAATTCATGAGTAGTACGACGATCCGAGGTATGAACAAGTTATGAACAAGTTTGCCATCAGATATGTCATATGCATATGAGCTCATGTTATATGCTTTGGGAGTAGAATTTTGCACCGAGAGACGAGGGTTTAGATAACCCAAGTCCAAACCTACATTGCCACCGTAGGTTGCCCTCTATGGCTTATCATGACAGGATCTTGGTATGACATGGTTCTAACCTTGGCCAGTTGGGAAAACTCTTTTCAGTGGGGGTACATGACACTGAAATCCACGTAGCTCAGCATGGTATAATGTCGGTTAAGAAAAAACTCCCACATGTTATTTTCAAGCTATGAAGTTATATGATTCTATACTATGAAATTTAAGCTTTATTTTATGTTTCATGCTTTATACTTTGATATTTATTCATGTTCCTTCTTTACGTAAAAAGCTCATTCTTAAGCATATTTTAAATTGTTTTTATCATGATTTATGCATCGCTCATATATTTGGTACATTCTATAGTACTGAAGCATATCTTGTGTTGCATCCTTTGATGATGTAGATTCAGGTGTTCCTTCCCAGACACGTGGCTAGAGCTTCCAGGCCACTGTTTTATCAGGTGTTGGTGAGTTCTCTTAGTTTGAGGACTAGATATGTTTTAGTTATGTTGATTTATTATTTTTGTACTTCGAGTTAGCTAGGGTCTTGTCCTAGCAACTCCTTATTTCATGTAGAGGCTTTTCAGACTTAGACAGTGATAGAGTCTCTATTCTGATTTTGTATTTTTATTCTACTTGAATATCTATGTATGAAATCCCAGATTTATCTATTTTGCTTCCTCTTATCTTTGTTATGCTTGAGAATGCTATGACCAAGGGCTAGCTTGGGGCACCTGTGGTCCCAAGTCCCATGTTACGTCTAGGGGGTAACCTCGGGGCGTGACAGTCAACCTAAAATACCTAACCCAAGGATGCCAATTAATATAATTATAGCATATATACAAAAGTCTAAGGTAGGGAAGACCGTAACCTACCTGTAGTCCGATAACTAGCTGCTGGAATGGCTTCATCCAACCTCAAACTTCTCTGAAAATCCCCAAATCGCATACAAACTATCAGAATAATATACTACTCATCAAGGCAAAGCTAGTGGTACCCATAATGCAAAAAGTATATCCGGGTTGAAATTCCAGTTACAAGGGAGCCCGTGGGCCTTTCCACTTGAGGATTGAAATGAAGAACACGATGATCCCGACATTCCCAAGAGTAATGCTCCAAAAATTGAGAAGAATTAGCCACTAGAAGGGCCCCAAAATAGCCAGTAAGCTCAAGAATAAAAGAGGGAATCAAAGGAGAAAAACAAGAAATTAAGGAGGGAACTTACCGAATTATAAGCCAACAGACGAGCACGTGTCTAAAATATATAAGCCTCCAAGCTTTGGGAATGTTCAGGGGTGGATAATGGAGGTTTTAGGTTCAATTTTATTGGAGAGGCAATTTTGGGTGAAGGGGAAATGAAAGAAGAAGAAGTGACATGGCTAGATTTATAAGCTGCTAACGCCCAGGTGTAGGGGCGGCCATGCTGGCGCAGACACTACAGCGGCCAAGGACCAGAGGTGTACTGGAACCGAGGAAGGTAGGCAAGCGCAGGAGCGCTGCCATGCCAAGGCGGGCGGGCATGCAGATGCGACACTAAGGCAGAGGCGTGCTAGCGCAAGCGTAGCCCTGGCGCATGCTGCAATGCCACAATAGCAACCAGCTGCAGGTAGCAACCGAGCTAAAGCAGATTTTCAATGGAAGGGCCCCTGAGAGCGCATTCGGGGTCCCGGAAACATGAATGGTATGAACTATTCAGCTAGAAATGACATTTCAAACTCAAATAAATCGAGAAAAATCCCAACAGAGGTCAATTTAATGAAAAGTGGGTCCTGTGCTCAAAACCAACCTTTAGGCCAACTAGATCAAAAATAGAACCTAAGGCCAAATTCGAGTTCGGAATCCTCAAGACCAAACCAATAGTCCCTCTAGACCAAAATTGATCTTCTGGAGTTAACAACACTGATGGAAATTCCATCCAAGGTTGTCTTCTGCGAAACTTGACCAAAGTCAACCTTACAAGCCCAATTGGTCTGAAAATACAGAATAAGGGAAAATATCAAATCAAAAGTTCCCGGATCCTAATCAAGGGTCCAACAAGACAAAAGTCCATGCTCCGGAGCTGACAAAACTATCAGATTACGATTCCAAGCATGATTGCTAAGAATGTTAACTGAAGTCAATGATATCCTATGTAAAAGCTCTAAAACAGGGAAATGGCCATAAAGACCAAACGAATGGCATGGGCACCAAACTACCGTTCCCTACAAGTCATAAATGACTTTGGGTCGCTATAAAAAACCTCTAGTAGTACAAAGAAGGCATAAATGCATGAATGACTGGAAGGGTCTCTAAAACATCTCTAAAAAAATCATAAACAAATCCTAATGTGGCTTAAATATACCAATCATCAAACTCATGAATGTAGTCAAAGCATTAATAAGCCCAAAAGACATAATCATAAACTCATAGTGCCGATACCTGGTTTGGAAAGTCATCATAGGTATATCCTTACCGCAAATCTACAACTGATGATACCCTGACAACAAGTCAATCTTAGAGAAGACTGAAGCAACGTGAAGCTTATCAAATAAGTCCTCTATACGGGGGATCAAATACTTATTCCAAATAGTGACTTTGTTTAACAGACGATAAGCAATGGACATTCACATACATCCATATTTCTTCTTTACAAACAACATAGAAGCACCCCATGGGGAGGCACTCAGATGGATAAATCCCTTACTAAGAAAATCTTAGAACTTGACCTTCAACTCCCTTAACTTAGCCAGTGCCATCCGATATGGAAGAATAGAATAAGGGTGAGTTCCTGGCTCTATGTTAACATCAATATCATGGTCTAGTGGCATGCTAGGAAAATCCACTAGAAACACATCTAAGAAGTCACATACTACAGGGACTACTCAATGGGTTGAACATCTGCACTAGTATCCTGAAAGTGCAACAAAAATGCAAGACACCCCTTCTCTACTAAATTCGTAGCATGAATAAAGGATATTATCATCTGAGGAACAAGACTATAATCACTCTTCAATTCAAGCCTAGACATACCCAGCATCATAGCTATAGACACTATCTTAGCTTGATGCCTAAAATTACATGATATGGAGATCTCTCACTCATCTCCAAAATGATAACAAAATCAATCATATCTAAAATCACCAAGTCTAACAAGGTTTTATACCCCATGAATTTATAATACACGAATGGTAGACTCAATGTACATCATTGAATCACCAGCAAGAGTGGAAACATGGATCGGAACATCAAGAAAATCACATATCATATCTTGACCAATAGCAAAGTAAGTTGACACATAAGAAAAAGTAGAACCCAGATTAAATAAAGTCGTAGCTAGCCGGTCACTAAAAAGAATAGTATCTGCAATAACTATTTCAGATGCCTCTCCCTCAGGTCTGCCTATAAAAGAATAAAAGTGGGTCTATTTACCTGCCTATAATGCCCATGCCGAGCTTAGTACTACCCCTACCTATCTGACCACTATCTTGATTAGGCTGGGTACCACCTCTACCTATTGTGTTTCTACCCTACCCATGATAAGGATGGTCTCTACTATACGAACCACCTCCCTTACATACGAGAACCAAATCTTAGGGAGCCTATTGCTGAACTATTTGTTCTTTTGTCTTAACCTTGGGCACAATATTCATATATGCCTGACCTCACCATACTCATGAGAGACCCTATATAAGGTGGGCAGCTAAGTTGAAGGTAAAAATGAAGAATAACTCCCATAATCTGAATGATCGAGTTGTGTATTTCCTGCTTAACCTGAAGAATACTGGTTGGCCCCTGATGGAGCCTTTAGCTAAAACCTACATAGCCAACTGAATGGGGAATCCAAAGTACATTGCAAAACTAGGCCCTTATAGAAATAGCCACTATAACTACAACCCTTGTGGGAGTTTTTCTTAATAGTCTTAGCATAATTATCCTGCTTACCCCCTCAATATTTTGAACATGCTCAACTACTTCTTGAAAATTCTTTCTTGAAGATGCCATATGAAGAGCTGATAAATAAAGTCCCATATTCAATCCCTTAACAAACCATCTGATCTTCTCCTCCTCTATGGTCAACAACTATAAGGCATACTTGGATAATGAGTGAAACCGAGCATCATAGGCTTCAATCAACAAACTACCCTACTCAATACTGGTGAACTCATCATGTCTCCTATCTTACAATCTACGAGGAATATATGTCTTAAAAAGATAGAGTAAAACCGAGTCAAAGAGAACAAAGGTGACCTAGCTAGCCCACACTCTATAAAAACTCACCACCATAACTTAGCATCTCCCAAAAGCCTAAAAGTAACAAACTCAACACCATACCTCTCTACTTCTCCCATCTTATAGAGCCTGTCATGGTAGTCGATGATGAACTCATATGCATCCTTTGACTTAGTACCATAGAAGACTGGAGGTTTCATCTTAGTGAACCTCCAAAATAGTTTATGCTGATCTCGAGTCATCACTTGTCCAATCAGCAGTCTCAAAAATACCCAGTCTCTAAAACCTAATCCATCCATAGAGCCATGGGAGAAACATGTTTTACCCTCGAGTACTAGCCTATCAGAGCTGCGGTACCTTTGTAGTCCTTTCAAATCCACTGAGCAATGTCAACACTTGAGCTAGTACATCTGATGAAGTCGGAGGAGGCGCAACACCTTCTTGAACTGGTGCAGCTGTTGCATCCTCTGCTACCCCATCAGGTACCCTTAGAAGTGCAGGGGAATCAAACCTATCTGAAACTTGTCCAAGTGTTGGAGCCTTACCTCTAACTAGCATCTCTACCCGTCACCTACCTCGACCATATTCTCTGGCTCATCTTCTACCGTGAGTTATGGCCCTAATGGTCGGCTCTAGTGCCTTTACTCTAGCTTCTCCATAATGAGGCCTCCCTATATGTGAGAGAAAATAATGAAAGAGGTTAGATACAAATTTGGATAACCATATACCATTTAGAATCAAGTAATAGCAAGAAAGAAAGAAATAATTGAGTATTCCTAGTGTCCTTTAGCCTCTTTAAGAGTAGTCCAAACATTTTTGTATTAGTTCACAAGACTTTACTAGACATGTCCTTGTATATTGAGATTGACAAACCTAGCACTCCAATAAAAACTTTATCATGACCTAAACAACAATAATTGTCACGTAAACTTACCCTCCGAAGGGTAAACGATAGTTTACCAACTTACCAAACTAGTTCTAGATTCATTTAACAATTTTAGGCATTCAACATATAAAAGTAAAGGTCTTAAATATTAGATATATAGTTATACAGAAGTCAAACTATTACAATCCCCAAAATTATAAAGTTCATACAAGGACTTTAACTGACAATGTCTAAGGGTAACAAGACATATAAAACAATGTCCAAAATAAATTGACATATATCCAAAAGAAGATTTGCATCAGCCTGGATGTAAAGTACCTCACCTTTAAATCGACCAACATTGTCACTAGATGTGAGGTAACAAAGAAGACTTCGGAGAATGTCTACACTAAAAGAAAAGTGCAGGTGTAGCATTAGTACAAACATTGTATACTGGTAGGCATCATAGGTCGACTAAGATTTGTAACAAGTATATATCATAATGTCAATAAAAGTAGTAGATAGGTACAACAGGAAGTAACCAGATAACTTCAGAAATCAAGTAGTCAACAACAACCATCTAGGTTTGCCATATTCAGACATGTCATTTTCAACCAATACTAGACATATATGTTACAAAAATCAGACATAAGAAGTTATCACAGACTCTATAAATATAATGCAATCACATAACAATAATGGAATCATATCTATACTAAATCACAACTGTGTAGCCATTGTATCTCATCATAATCTCTCTGTACCATATTTGAACACATATCTATCACAAAACATATGCTAATAGGTCTGTTATCTTGACCAACTAGTCATGACATAACGGGGACCCTATGTGTCAATATACATTACCAGTGTGGTACCCAGCCTATCACATAACCTCTTGCAGTTAAACTCACATCAAACTTAAGCCACTTATATCTAAATCATCTATTAAAGCTCACATCGAACTCAAGCCACTCATCTTAAAATAATTATATATTTCTTTATTTCTCTCACATATCACAAAATATTCTCAATTCAGTCTTTTCACAAGATAATGAAGACAAGTATCCATTAATAATCATAAGTAATATTAAGATGGGCTTCAATAATTTATCAGTTTATTCATGTAAGCATTGTCATATTAAGAAATATCAATCATAGTCTATGTTCGAAGACCAATCAAGCATGCTTTGTGATACTAGCATGGATAGCATGGTTGACACGAGCATGGATGGTATAGATGACACGTACGATGTTCATGAAAAGGAAAGCATACAATGTGAGGGTGGTCCATTAAAGTGAGGTGGAAGGAGGAATTCAAGAATTCCCAAAAGAAGGCAATCAAACAAGGCCCTTACTTCATTAAGGGAAAAACTGTAATAGCTAGTGTCTTCTTATTCCCTAGTATAAGTAGTAGCTTTTCTTCATTTTGGAAGACTAGTTTTTGCATATTGAAGATTGATACTCTAAACTTGTAGTTGCTAGTGTAAGGCTTAGTGTAATTCCCTTAAGGAATTAGTGAGTGATTAGGGTGACTCTCTTGATTGTTAGTTTAACTTCTTTACTTAATTAATCGAAGGTCTCCCACTTGTGGATTTCATTTAGGTTTCCTTGATTAGTTGAGTTGAATTAGTATCTAGTTGTTGGAATCAATTGGGAGGTGAGGGTTTTAGCCCCTTGTTGCCCATAATTTCAATTCCTAGTTATTAATTCTCATATCTTTTCCTTCGTTTCTTCTTGTTTGTTGTATTTCCGTTATCATTTGGTATCAGAGCTTGGTTTAGGTTTGTTTCCACAAATCTAAGTCTTGAGAATTTGATATCTTCAAAATCCAAAAAAAAAAATAAAAAAAAATCCGAAAATTATCTTGTTTGATTTCTTGTTTTTGACACTAGATTCTTGTTCCCTAGTGTTTTTTGAGTCTAGATTTCAAATTTCATGCGATTTGGAGTTGTAGAAGTGAAGTTGCCATTAAAGGGTTTTGAGCTTTTGAAGCTTTACAAACTTTGAAAGTGGGTCTATTGATTGAGGAGGAATTGGAGCTTAAAAACCATTGGGGTTTGTTCCTTACGTTAAGGGGAAGCTAATCCTAAAATTTGAGCCAATTCCGAGCTCATTTGAAGGTGTTGGTGTTTAGTGTGTGTTCTTGGTGTTCTAGGTGTTTTTGATATTCATCAAGAACATCTTGAAGAAGAAGAAGCCAAAAGGTACATTTGATCCAATTTTTTTCAAGTCAAAGTGGTCAAAGATGTTTGTTGGGTCCACAAGTGGAATTTAAAAAAAAAAAAAAAAATCCACGTGGACTGCCACGTCAGCAGCGCGTGTTGCCCAATTTCAGAGAGCAAAAATCTGCAGGTTCTATACTTAGTTTTTTTTAGGGGTCTCAAATTTTGGAACCCCAAAATTTTTCTAAGTGTTGGAACTTTTAAGACCCCAAATTTTTTCTAAGTGTTGGAGCTTCAAACTTCTTCTTCTACACTCATTTTTCTTAGATTTCTCAACTATTTAACAACTAATTAACATCTTTAATTACTTGTTAACTAGTTTTTAAACATCAAATCATCTCTTTGATTCTCCAAATTAAGCAACAACAAGTGGTTTCTCCTACTTTTGTTACTTAATTCTTGAGTCCAAATTCTTTCGTGCTTCTTCCTTCTTCTTTTCTTGTTTTGTTTCGTTGATTAATTTCTTGATTCAAGTCCGTTTAGAGTCTTTCAAGTCGTCCTTCTTTCAAGAGTCACAAGAATCTACTCCTCCACAAAGGATAGGTGACCTTGAGTTGATTGAGTGGAGCTAGTTCACTAACAATTTTGAGACGACGCCATAGAAGATGAGTTGAGAGTTTACATACGAGTGATGTGAGGCTTTTTTTCTACTAATATTGTTTGTTGAGTTTTTGTAGGTACAATGTCTAATCATTTTCCTTATAACCATGGAGGAAGGAGCTTGGTGAACAACATGGGGACGAATTTCAATGTGTCAAGGAGGGTGACCAATATGAATGAAAGGGTGGTTGAAACAAATGGGAGGTTTGGAGGTATAGAGGAAAGGGTAAAAAGGATGGATAGTATGAATGAAAGGAGGTTCCTTATGACAAGTCAAAGTGAAGAAACAAGAAGGACCTCGGGTCAAGAATTCAACCTATACTACCCCCAACCAAATTGGAACCAATCCTACCCTCAAACTTCATTCCGAATGAACCCAAGCTATGATAGGCAAGTCACCCCACATCCAAATACACAACCATATCATCCACCACAAAGGAGTCCTTTTGTGGAAAACCAAGATAGAAGCCAAGCACCTCCACAAAATATATCACATGCATCCTTGCATGTACCTTATGTTCCAACCCAACAACACTACCCACAAGTACCCTACCAAGATATCTATTATCAAAACCCTCTTTATGATGAAATGTGTGAAGAGGTTAGCCCGAATGAATGGTGGGAAAGACCCGAAGGCTTTGGTATGAACCAAGGCATCATGAGATATCAAGGAAAATGGGATAGTGGAGATAGGTATAGGAATGAAGGAGGAAGGTGTGAAGATCGAAGTGATCGATATGGTGGTCAAGGTGTTCCAAATCATGGGATGGGTGACAACATGGCGAGTCTTCCAATGTTCCAAGATGGTAGTCAAGCTATTCAAGCTAACTACAACACAAAAGGGGAAGACC
This sequence comes from Jaltomata sinuosa, assembly GCA_003996215.1. Taxonomy (NCBI): domain Eukaryota; kingdom Viridiplantae; phylum Streptophyta; class Magnoliopsida; order Solanales; family Solanaceae; genus Jaltomata; species Jaltomata sinuosa. The sequence continues at coordinate 22,841 of QJPP01005757.1, forward strand.
AAGCCTATGGAGGTAATCATGATATACCTCAATCTTCTTCTCCTTCTATCATTCGATGTTATAAGTGTCAAGGTGAAGGACATATTGCTAGAAATTGTCCACAAAAGAGGTCAAATGTTATCTTGTGTGATGAACCTTGTGCTAAAAATGTGATAGAGTATGAGGTTGGGAATGGTTGTGATGAACCTAAGGTTAGGCATGATGAAGCAACCTCAAATGTTGTTGATGAAAAATTGGAGAAGGATTTGAACTCTTCTTGTGATCTAAAGAGAATCATGGGGGAACTTGATCAAAGTGTGAACCTATTTCATGCAAGGTTCAAGATGATGGATTGGGTATGTTCCTTGGTCATTGATGGTAGGAGTAGTACTAATGTGGTGAGTTGCACTATGGTTGATAGAATGAAGCTTCCTACACAAAGACACCCCAAGCCATACACACTTCAATGTCTCATTGAGAATTATAAAGTAGAGGTAACCAAACAAGTGGTCGTGAATTTTAGCATTGGCAAGTATCGAGATGAGGTGTTATGTGATGTTTTGCCCATTCAATCTTGTCATATGTTGTTTGGTAGACCTTGGCTAGCCGGTAGGGATGTTCGATATCAAGTGGAGTCCAATAAATACTCATTTGTATTTGGAGGACGAAGGCACATTCTTGTACCTTTAACACCCTATCAAGTGAGTGAGGACTACAAGATAATGAGGGAGCTTCAGAAAGTACTTAAGAGAGAAGAACTTGAAAAGGAGAAGAAAGAATTGGCTCAAGAAGGAAAGTTGTATGAGATTGATGAGCCAAGAAGTGACTTAAAAGAGGTGCACAAGGAGCACTTAATTTTGGGACTTGCCAATACCAATCCCCTGTTATCTACTAACCATGGTGCTAGCATTTTGCCTAGTACCATCCCTTCTCTTTTGCAGGTTCATGGACAAATATTTCTAAAGGAGGATCCGAACAAAGTCCCTCATGAACAAAGGGTTGAAGGCCTAATAATAGAGCTACCTAGAAAGTCAACTCTTAAGAAGAAACACAAAGACCAAGTCTATGGGTCCAAAATGATGCATTGGAGGGAAAGCTTTGGGAAACCAAGTGTGGTGCACAAGAATGCAGACTCAAAAGCCCGTCTTCAAGGTATGTACCCTTCCCCTCTTATTCCAAGCAATCCTTGGAGTCATGATGACACTTTTCCTATGGTAGGTAGGTTTTGGAAATTGTATGACCTCATACCCTACCATGAGAGTGATGATATAGCTCCAATGTATTCATGGTTGGTTTTGGATATGCTTAAGTTATGTGTGTTTCATGTTTTGAATGCCAACCATAGTTATTGTTTGGGAAAGAATCCATGGTGCATTCGTGATGCCCGATTTATGTATTCTACTCCTTGTCACACTTATGTGGTTAGACAAGTTGAGGTGTTAGGATGGATTCTTAAAAGCATGACTCCATTTGTTTATCCATTCTTTGTGGGAGTTTGTTTGAGGAATAATAATGAAGTGTACTTGAAATGCTTAATCTCGTCCTCTTATGTTCCAAATTGTGAATGCCATCTTGTTAACATTCTTTTCTTAAAGTGTGTATTTGCAATTGAGAACACTCGAGTGGATGCTAAGTTGCTTAGTTATTTTTGGGAGAGTCCATGGATATTGAAAGCCCCTTGTCACCTTCATAGGGTTGGACAAGTTGAAGTTTCAAATGGAACTATTGGAAGCATGTTTGGTTCTATGATAGGAGGGACCCCAAATCCTTGGGAGTATTATTTGGCATGGAGTGATTTGACTCCTAATAAATCCCTCGACTATTCTAGTAGCATGGCTTTATTGGTGCACTTTCTTCCTTTGGAAAGTTGTCTTATAGAGAGGATTGTTTTGTGCTTAAAATGTCTCTTCTTATCTATCAGTGTCCTTATCGTTTGGCAGCCCTAGATGAGAATAGTGAGCTTAACACCTTTCTCTACTACCTTTTTGCTTATGATGATACCCGTAGTGGTGTGAGATTTATTTTGTATGGAGGTAAAGATATGTGGGTCTTTTACTTTTTTGACCCGAATGAACCCTTATGGGTGAGTGCACCACTTTTGGTGTGGCCTCCTTGTGAGATAATGAAACAATTGTGTCTTATGGCTCCAAAGTTAGATATGATACTTTATGCCACAAAGACCTTTGTGTTTGCCTTGTCTCTTGATTTTTATCATAACCAAAACCTTTGCACCTTGTACGATGAGTTGTTTTTATTGGAAGAAATGGATATTTGGTTATATCTCAAATTTGTGCCTCCTTGGCATGGTGATATTGTTGCTAACCCTTGTACTAACCCTCATGCTTTGAGGATGTTTTAGTTGTTGTCCTCTCATGTGTCTTTAAGGTTTGGATTCGAGGACGAATCCTTTTCAAGAAGGGGAGAATGATACTAGCATGGATAGCATGGTTGACACGAGCATGGATGGTATAGATGACATGTACGATGTTCATGAAAAGGAAAGCATACAATGTGAGGGTGGTCCATTAAAGTGAGGTGGAAGGAGGAATTCAAGAATTCCCAAAAGAAGACAACCAAACAAGGCCCTTACTTCATTAAGGGCAAAACTGTAATAGCTAGTGTCTTCTTATTCCCTAGTATAAGTAGTAGCTTTTCTTCATTTTGGAAGATTAGTTTTTGCATATTGAAGATTGATACTCTAAACTTGTAGTTGCTAGTGTAAGGCTTAGTGTAATTCCCTTAAGGAATTAGTGAGTGATTAGGGTGACTCTCTTGATTGGTAGTTTAACTTCTTTACTTAATTAATCGAAGGTCTCCCACTTGTGGATTTCATTTAGGTTTCCTTGATTAGTTGAGTTGAATTAGTATCTAGTTGTTGGAATCAATTGGGAGGTGAGGGTTTTAGCCCCTTGTTGCCCATAATTTCAATTCCTAGTTATTAATTCTCATATCTTTTCCTTCGTTTCTTCTTGTTTTGTTGTATTTCCGTTATCACTTTGTCAACTCATATAATATATAAGTGACTAATCAAAGTATAACTCCAAGTAAATCATAATCTACCTCTACCAAAGAGCTTGAATGAATAAGCTACTCACGTGAGCCTTTCCTCAATGCCTTGGAATTCTCAAAGTCTAAAAATAACAAATACAAGAGTATTGAATCATCTACTCTCCCAAAATGACTTCTGGAATTTGAACCCACCTAGTTCTACCCTTTTTCATGGTTTAAACCATTACCCAAGGGTTAATTCATCATACTCTAGTTCCCAAATATCACATTATCCTAAATCATGAAGTTTCTACTCCATTAACCCCCTTAACACAATTTTTATGCTAAATATTTCATCTTCATTGGACTCTATGTACTGAAACACCACAATGCATTAGAACATCAAATTGTGTCCTAAGAAGTATTAATTAATAACTTAGAAGCATAAGAAATGACAATTACACCCACTCATTCACTTTCTTATAGTTTTCATAAAATCTAGGGTTCTAACCCACAATCCACCATTAAAGTCACCTACATTGACTCTAGGGTGTTCGAGGAATAATAGATTGTAGAGTTGATGGGGTGAACTTACCTTGAAGAAGAAATATGCCCTAACCATGGGAAAATTTCCTCACATATCTTCTGATATGAGTTCTTGAAGTTATAAGGTGAGAAACTTGGAATGACTCACTTAAACATCTATTCTATCTTGAATCATTTGCTACAATAATCCACCTTCGTTGTAGCAGTCCCGCTATGGTAACTAATGCCTCATTTTGGCAAGACATGACATTTTCTCTGAACACCATTATGGCAGAGCTGTGACCGCGATGGCAGTCTCACTGCAGGAAAAAACCCACTGCTATAGTGGTGCCTCATTAAATAGTAGCTTGATAAAACTGTACCAAGTTCCATCTTACAAGACAAATAACAGTTTCAAGACACCATGACACAAACTAGATGTGCAAACCACTGTAAACACCCAATATAAATTCACTCGTTGTCTCAAAATTTCCTATGGAGGTCTAGTTAACTGAGTCACCCACTAAAAAAATACAACACAATGAGGCACAAATCATCATAATTACATATAATTTTAAGTTTTAAACCTCCTTATATTTGAGTTTTATTAGCTCAATTTACTATGGAGACTATAACAAGGGTACTATAGCTCTAACAACTCCATAACGATTAAACACGTCATTACATCATAGAAGAATTCATAATCATTAACTTATAGAAGAAGAGTAGTGAAAATTGAGTTTATCATCAAATAGATTATCAAAGTACGTAGAACAATTATCAAAGAACTAAGAACAAAAAGACAATGTCATTCTATGTTCAAATGTGCGTAACAAAATAGTAATAATAAATAACATACAAAAGAAACCTTAGGAAAAGTATTTATAGACATAAAATCCTATCCTAAAGAAGTTAGGAAAACTTGGCCACTTCAGCACTCAATGGTCTATAATTTTCAACTATAGTATGTGTTCTTTGAGAGTCAATCATTATTAGGCTTACGGGTCAATCCATAGTTTATGAACTCATTCTATGGTTCATCAATCAAATAGTGGTTTTGAGACCCAAAAAGGCTTCTCCTTGGAACCCCGGTCTATGAATGACAGGATAGACTAGTGAATTAGTTTCATGATTTGTAAAAAGGGCTATAGATTGAAGCTTTATTTTGCTCCTCTGTAGATCCTCTTTGACAATTGATATGATGGGTACGTCTTTGATTCTATAGGCCATCAAACGAGCCATACCTTTGAGACTAATTTTTTCACCTTGCAAATCTTGTTCACGGTTGAAAAAATAATTTGTCCTTTGCTTCTACAAGCCATCAAATGAGCTGTAATTATCACTTAAACT
>QJPP01005758.1:0-37001 GCA_003996215.1 Jaltomata sinuosa
AGCCTAGGGTATCGCATGTGCATTGTGTGAAATCGTTTGTGAGTGTGAGTGCTTACCTAGTCCCAAATCTTGTGTGTGGGATTTCTTTGTGGTGAGGGCACCAAGACGTCTGTATTAGCTATTGATTGTTAGGATAGCTGCGCGTGTGTATGTAGAATGTTCTATCATATCGGAATGACATGTTTGGATCCATGCAAGTTAGTGTTTCATACATTTGTGTGCTACGAGGGAGCTTGAATTAATGTTGAATGACCATGAGTTGCTAAAGACACGAGTTTGTTTCTTAGTTGAGTCGTCGTGTTATTGTTTTGTGTTGCTTGACAAGCGAACGTCTTAAGTTGAGGGTGTTGATGTGCCGCCATTTTACGGCACTTTCGACTCCTTTTAACTAAGAACAATCGTACGTTTCAAGCAACCGTCGTTGTTTTTGATATTTTTATGTTGTATTTTCAGGAAATAGGTATGAACATGGAAACGGAAGGAAAAACGAGCAAAATGACATTCTGGATAAGAGTAACGGTCCGAGTGACGGACCGTCAAGCTAGTGACGAACTGTCAAGGCAGCCGTCAACTTAAGGCAACACACTGCCTAGTGGCGATGGCCACCGTGATGGCCCGTCAAGGGTGTGACGGTCCGTCACCCAAACCGTCACACCAAGGCAGCACCACTGCCTAGTGGTGATGGTCCAGGCGACGGTCCGTCAAGCCAGTGATGGTCCGTCACCCTGGCCGTCACACCTGGGCAGTCCGCTACGCGGAATCCTGACGTTTTTGGGATTTATTTCCTAGACTCCTATAAATACCCTATGTTAGGTTTATTTTATTATTATGCAAGTTTATTTACCAAGATTTTTACAATAGTTCTCCCAATAGTTTTAGGAGAGATTTTAGTCGACTTGGAAATCAAGAAACACGTTTGGTACTTCTTGAATTCGTGTTCTTGAATCGTTCTTGAGTTCTTGTTTTCTTGTTCTTGGAATACTTGAAGATTGTTTTCATTATATTGTAAGGATTTTTTCTCTTTATGATGATTATGACTTTCTTCTCTTCTTCTTCTAGCATGATTAACTAAAACTCTCACAACTAGGGTTGTGGGAGCCATGGCAAATGTAGCAAGATAGATTCCGGGTAGCGACGGGTTCAATATATGTGTTGTCACCACGTTGTTAAGTCATACATTTTATTTTAACGTTTCTAGATGGTATGCAAAACATAGAACATGCGGTCGGTTTAGATATTTGTCTGAGTAAAGAGATTAAAGACCGGGAAACTTGAATTAAGCGTACGAGTGATTCGACGACTACCGACCCTCGTCTTATGATTAATGCTGTAACTAGATTAATCTACTTGATGTTTAGGATTGAAATCTAAAGCACACCTTTTCAAGTTCGAGAGAATTGAAAAGTAAATTTGTCTATTTGGTTGAGAAACGTTTAGACGATACAATTAATGCAATCACATCGTGACACGCATATAGAAAGAACCCAGTTAAGCCTAGAATCGACATTGTTATTAATGCCATGGTAAACACTTCCCTAGTTCATTCTCCTGTTGATTAATTCTCATACATTATTATTTGCTTTTGTTCATACAAAAAACCCCCCTTTATTTACCGGAAACTATTGACCATTAGTCACGTACTTCATTAAAGGCTTAATCTTCACCATATTCTCTGTGGGATTCGACCCCAACCTTTGTTGGGTTCTATATTTGACTACGACCGCTTACGCTTCGTTAATTTGAGGTGTAGTTTGGGCGTTATCAATACTCTTTGATACCAAGTTTTGGGTTGGTTTAAATTTTGCTTGTTTATATCTCTCTTGTATCTATTTTCTTCTCATTATGCCCTTGCTTCCGCTTATGTATCAAATCTTCCGCTTAAACTGTTAGAATGTAGCCCATTACTAACCGTTCTGGGCTACGAGGATCGGTTCTCCTACTGGGGGGTTATAGGTGCCATCATGACCGAGAAATTGGGTCGTGACATGCTCATTCTGGCAGGAATGTCATATTATATTGGATCATCACTTCCTTCAATGTGACACATTAATATTATATTGGATCATCACTCCTTTCAACGTGACACATTATTTTGGATCATCATTTCCTTCAACATGATATATATTATTATGTTGGATTGTCACCTCCTTAAACGTGACATATATTATTATGGACCGTCACCTCCTTCAACGTGACATATTATATTGTGTTGGACCATCACCTCCTTCAACGTGAAATATTATATTATTTGAACCGTTACTTCTTTCAACGTGACATATTATATTGTGTTGGATCGTCACCTTCTTCAACGTGATATATTATATTATATTAGACCGTCACTTCCTTCAACGTGACATATTATATTGTGTTGGACCATCACCTTCTTCAACGTGACATATTATATTATATTGGACCGTGACATATTATATTATGATGGACCATCACCTCCTTCAATGTGATATATTATATTATGTTGGGTTGTCACCTCCTTCAACCTGACATATTATATTATTTTGGATCGTCATTTCCTTCAACATGATATTTTATATTATATTGGATCATCACCTCCCTCGGTGTGACATATTAAAACAAGGTTTGCACAATTTATATTTTCTCTTACATTGCACTTGCTACTAATAAGTTTAGTGCAGGTGATTATTGTCACGACCCAATTTCTCAGGTCATGAGGGAACTTACAACCCCCCAATAGGCGAATCAATTTCCAAAGCTCGGAATGATTAGTAATGGGCTACTACCAAACCAATATTCACAATAAGCAGAAAGTAAGCGGAAGCATAATATAAAGATAAGACAACGCGGAAGCAATTTACCCAAATATATACATAATGAAACTACACCAACCTCAAGACTTGGTATCGACAGTACAAAAGTTTCTAATAGAATACAAGTGCTAGAAGTAACAAAATGATAAGTACAACTGTCTCTGAATATACCAAGAGTAACATAACAAAAGATGAGACGTGGTCAAGCTCCGACCATCAGGTGCTCACCCTAGTCTCGAATATCCACAAAATTTGCATGAGTCTCCAACGCGATCAACGGAGAGAACTCGACTAATATCTGCACAGAAAGTGCAGAAGTGTAGTATGAGCACCAAAACAACGGGCACTAAGTAGGCATCATCGACCGACTGAGCGCATATAAGATATAAAAGTAGCAAGTAACAGATAGCAAGAAATCAGTCACTGAAGCAACAAAGGAAGCACAAGGAGCTAGCACAGAGATAGACAACCAAAAGCTACAAGTAAAACATGCTAGCACAGAGATACAATTACGCAGAATCACAGGTGAAGAAAAGGAGAATGCACCCGGAGTCCTTGCACAACAATATAAGTAAGTAGGGAGAGAGTTGAAAAAATGGCGGTATATCGGTACCCTCAAGTAAAAGGAAAAGACAAAAAGCAGTCTAACATACTCAAAATGGAATCAACAAGTATAAGGAAATCATAGCACCAATCCAATCACATGATAGCTTAACCAGGGAATCACCTCACAAGTATAACCCTAGGATGAAGTAACTAGACCACAATAACTGATAGATACCACTCAACTTCCCACAAGAATAGAACAAGAATCTCACACTCTGCTCAGAAGGCCACACAAAAGTGCCTCAATAAGATAGGACTCCCTAGCCCTCTCAATAATCAGATATCCCACAACCGAAGCCTCAACAGGTTAATCATCACTAATTCTTCGCTAACTGAGTGCCAAGACAAGCTCTAAATAAAGACAGGAGTAAATATAGTCTCCCTACAGTCCCCCGGCCGCCCATACAATCGAGGAACACAAACAAGTGAAAATAAATCCTACGACAACCCATACTACCGGTGCGTACAATCAACAAACAACAAACAAGGGTGGAGCCTCAAACAATGAATGATATGATGCATGAAGATCTCAGGTGAAATTGTATCTTTGTATGTACCCCCTTCGGTGCCGAACAGGCCCAACAGGTAGGTTCCATGGAAGGACACTTCCCGTATACCTCTACTCCACCGTATACCCTCCCTCCAGCACACGCAGCCCAAAGCCCCAGGCCCAGAGCGACAAGGTCCATGGAGGTCCCGGACCCCATACTAAAACTCAGTATCAAGACATGTCAACCGGAAGCAAGTCCGGGATCAAGATTGAGACCCAGTCTCGAATAGGTATGCCCATACCCTGTGCAGGACTAAAGTAGTAGAAAATGCCTCAAAAATCCTTCCAAGGGTGCTCGGGCGTAACCGAGTCTAAAACTGTAGTACATCAAGTCTAGTGCTCCACCCGGCAGAGACAAGTATCGGTAATAAAATCAAGTCTGGTACTCTTCCCGGCAGAGACTAATACCAGTAATAAAATCAGTGAGAAAATATCTAAAAATCCACTTTTCTATCATTACCAGTACAAAAAATGAGCCCCCGGGGGCCATGCAAATTTAGTAAAATGGTCGGTAGTGGCTCATAGCCAAAACTATAGTAAAACATGCAGGGGAAAACCTTTTTCATGGATGATATGCTCGTACACAAATATAAAAGTATCCCAATGGCTTACAACAACTCCTATCAGCCCTGCACAGGCCCAACAGCTACTCAGCAGACATAACAAGCCTAAAAAGATCATCTCTATGTCCGGGACTCGCGGACATTCCCCAAATAACCCACCATCTATATTCCAAAGTCAATACAAGGCCAGACAGGACCACAAGGGTGATATACAATACTACACGAATACTACAAACAACGTATGAATTAAACGTACGAGCAAGGCAGACAAGGTTTAGGGTACCAACCTATAACAACCCACCCAAGGATGTTAATTAATGCAGTTATAGCCTATATACACAGATTCTAGGTAGGGAAAGCCATAACGTACCTGTCATCCGATGACTAGCTGAGGGAACAACATCGTCCAGGCTCGAATTGCTCCATGAAGCTCTGAATCACACAAAGAATACTTTCAACTGAATCCTCAAAGGCGTCTCTATGAAGCCTGAGCAACCAAGGTAGTGGAACAATTGCTAGAATCGACAAGGCTGCAAGAACGAGCCATAGCCAATTGATAAGGTGTTAATGTCACACTCGCGATCAGCCAACTCCAAAGCAAAAAATGAGTTCAATAACAATAATAAATGGCAGCTAAATCCAACAACATCATGTTAACCACATCTCAAAGGAGGGACGAGCTCCTGAGGCACTATTTCAAGGTGTACTTCACGTTGTTCAATCCAATCACTATCGTATGCGATCCCAATAAGAATCGCACAAACTTCACAATCCCTCCAGCACCTTACCACAACTAGTATAACCAAATATAGTAAGATAAAGGGGCTGTCCAAAGCCACAATATCCAAAACACCACTTCGTGGCTCGGAAAGCTGTAAAAATGATACTAGAACATGTAATTACGAAGGAGGATCGTAAGGGAGATATTTACTGGACAAAAATATTCAATGTCCCAAGCTAAACAACCTGTCTCCTTGAAGGAACAACAAACATATCCAAGTCCAACAAGAAACTACTATAAGTTATCGGAAAATATGACTTTTTGTGACTAGAAGCTTAGAATCTTGATTTAACAAATAGATAAGTGTACGGGATCCTTACCTTGCCAATATAACTCCTTAGCTACTGAAAAATACCCAAAAAACATATGCTAGCTCGCTACATCAACACCCACGAAGATACGCCACGAAATCGACGGGACAAACTACACCAAAATGACGAGCTCGCGACGTACAACAACTTCCATTAAACTTCCGAATTGAAAGCATCAAGGTCCATGGATTATTTAGGGACTTTCCCTCTGATTTTCAATAGACTTTGGGTGAAAAGTATGAGTTAAAACGAAGGGGAAATCAGCTTTTATAAAGCTAAACCGACTTGGGATGGGGGCCCACCTTGACGTGCCTGCTTATGCAGCCTTACAAAAATATGAATATCTCTCTATTCTGAAGTCGTATGGATGAACGATTTAGTGCGTTGGAAACTAGACTCATAGACCTTCGATTTGGTATAATTGGGGACCCACTATTTCTTTATATATTATGAGAAACACCCCAAGACATTTAATCCAAATTTAAAGAGAATTCCTTAAAGGAATTTACAATAACTTTTTCAGACTTTTGTTTCGCAACTTGCTTGACTTCAAAACTTATCATATGACCATTTCTCGATTATAATACCTCATAACACATCCTTCTTAGTATATTAGACACTATTAGTCTTACCCCGAAGGTACGGATTAATTTAAACCTTCCAAATGGGCGAGGTGTTACACGAGGCATTTCTTTAACTCGAACTTTTGTGTAAGAGATTCCTTTGACCTAGAACCTTGGTTTAATTCTTTGATATTACCAAGAATGTTGACTGAAATCAACGATTTCCAAAGTTGAAGCTCTAAAATAAAGGACGGCCATAAAGACAAAACAAACGGCTCGGGCACTGAACTACCGGTCCCAACAAGTCATAAATGACTTGGGGCCGCTACAGATAAGTTATAACGGTACAAGAAAGGCGAAAATACATAAATGACCAGAAGGGTCATTACATCATCCACTACTAAAAAAAGACTTCCATCCCCAAAAGTCAAGAAAGAAGAAAACACTAGAGATTTAAGAACAGCGGATACAATGCCCGCACTACTCTCTCGGACAACTCGGGTAGCCTCCACGATCGGACGACACCCAACAGAACAGGACCAAACAAAGCAACCAAGCCTTAATTTCTTACTAGCCAAGCTAGATTTCAACCTCCAAAGATCTTCCAACCCAACTGAACCTCGAGAATCTCAACTGAAAAGAACCGACACAACAACAAAACCAAAGCACCAAGGCGATCAACACACAGAACTCGAATCCTCAAAACCATACCAAGTTTACCAGAAAATCCATCAACCCAAAACTCTAACTCATGAACCCGTTGTTCCGCAAAACCCTTTTTTATTCTGAACTAAATCCTTTAGCACCACAAACAGGAAGAAACATACAAGTCGAACACCCAAACCACCCTCGAAGCATCAACTGACACACCAGAGACCCATAGTTCCCACTTATACTTTACCACGAACGAAGTCACCCCTTTTATTCAAACTCGTTTCAAGCCAAGATATAGGCTACTAGCCTTTTCCATCCAAGATAACAACCCGTAGCATATTATTGAAAACTAAAGTTACCTGCCCTGACTGACCATCAACCAACCAACGAACACGTTTGCTAACATCAAACTCGCTAACTGAACCTAACAGAACAACCCATCTGAACCTTACTGAAGCCTGCACACCAGGGTTAGGAAAGGCATGAAAGAACACCCTGTGTTGATGGAGAAACTTCCAAACTGTAGAACGAACAAAGTCAACCTTGCTGAACCGTGCCAAGTCTGAATTAACTGAAAGTGAATGAACCAGGTCAACCTTCCCAAAAGACCCAAACCAAAACCATGATCCTACAAGAAGTGTGGTAAGCTTACCACGAAATCTGTAACCATGAGCCAAGCTCCCAACTCTAGAATACACTATTGCTACTCCGAACACTCGAACACCATTTGGATATGAAATTGCATTACGAAGCTCACCTCAGGAAGAAGTCCACCATGCCATGAATATCAAGCCTAAACACCCCGAGGGCAAAGGAAAAAGGTGCCTGGGGTTCAAAGTTACCATCTAGCCATAGAATTTTTTGCATATACCTTCAACTCATTCCTTTGGCTAGAATCAACCGCTCTACCGGATCCAGAATCAACCAACCACTTCAAAACATATATCATAACGAACTTCTAGTCCATACTGGCTGAGTCTAACCAACACTAGAACCCCACATAAACAACAACTCTGGAGGAATCAATTAAACAAGCTTTCAAATCTTTGGCAAACGAATGTTGATTACCAGTCTCTACGTATCATCAGAACTCAAAATAGCCTCGCTAGTCTCAACCCGAACAAGATGACCACATAAAGCATACACCACTGCTGAAGCTCAAACTTACACCGCTGAGTCTGTCCAACCATGGTAGAAGGACCTCGTACTAACTGGAACACTGCTAAAATCTGGAATATCCCGCCTCTTGTAGAGGTTAGCTAAGGACTAGGTGTCCAAGGCCAATAACCTCATCTGCAACTGAAGTAAAGAAGCTAAGTTGCCCGCACCCACTGCCTCCCGACACTAGGATGCTACAACCAAATAGAAACTACCACGAACCATCCGATGTAACTTGCCAAGCCATGAATCTGAACCCCAACTTTCAAAACTGCAAACCAAAGGCTTGGTCGAACCCGTATGCTGCCAATGAACCCTTAAGAACCCAAGCCAACTAGGCTTGAATATGCAAGTTGCCAATACCGTAGCTGCTACTGAAACAAAAACCAATCGATGAAAAACCCACGGCAATGTGTAGACGGCTGAATCGAATCACCAACACACAATCCCAATGCAAACCTTCATCACCACCTCAAACAACTACTAGGACACATAAACACAAAGAAATAGTCATCTTCTTCCTTTTTCAACTAAACAAAAATCCTTCCTTAGCACATACCAAACCTTACAAATCCTTTCTCGAATAAGAACCTGAAGCCATTACCTTACTTCTTATAGCTACACGTCAAATTCAATAACGTAGGAGAAGAATGGGCCGGATGCCCAACTCACCCAAAAAGCTTACGAATACAAACCAACCACGAGGTTATGATCAACACTTAGTCGTATGTGCTAAAGTCAAAACCCCAATCACGATGCCAACATCAAGAGCTCATCCAAAGAACTATGATCAGGATTCGTCCCAACTGGAGCTGGGGATACAACAAACACCCAACGGACCAGGAACTAGAGGAGACTATGAGAACAACCCATATACCTGCCAACCTCCTAAACTAATCAACAAAGAGGGTCGACTCTAGACACTCGGGAGGAAAAACTGATCTATGCACACTAGCATAACCAATATCTCCCAACTAAGGCAAAATCTCAACTCCGGCCCAACTACCGGTAATACACCAAACCATCACACAGATCTCTAGCCATGCTAGATAACGGCCTAGGCAACAACAATCTAGGACCGCTAGAAAGGAAGACTCAAAGCAAGCCTAGAACCATAACAAACAGGAAGCGAGGTCTACAAAGCCTACTCACAAGCTACAACTCCGGGTAAAACACCTCACAGGGCTAACTCACCCCCATCCACTACTAAAGAATAAACTACCAATAAAACAACACATTAATACTATAATTCAGGTAGCCAAACACTAAACAAGTAGCAGGTAGGCATGTAAGTAATTACACGATAAAAGGGATAGAATCACAACACGAGTGAGACTAACACAAGTCGAAGGTAGCAAAGGCCTATCCTGGAGAAACGGTGTCAGGAACCTCTAACTCTGGCCCACCAAGAGGAGCATCAAGCTGACGAGATCTAACTCTAGACTGAGTGATCGAAACTGAAGGCCTAACCAGCCCTCGCCGGGGATAAGCTCTATAAAGGTGACCAATCTCTCCACAATGATAACAACTAGGCTATTCGGGATACACAATCGTGGGGCAATTCCTAGCAAAGTGCCCATACTCACCACACCAAAAATAGCCTCTACCAGATGAAGTACAATGAGAAAATCTTGCCTCGTACTCCAATACTGACAGACAACCCTGCTGAAGAACTGGAAGCTCAACCCTAACTGAAGCACCACTCGCAGAACCAGGTAATGAAACACTCACCGGAGGACTCAAAGTCCTAGCCACGGTGTCCTGAAGTGTTGAGGTCGCTATAAATCCAATTGGAGGTTGTGCCAACCCCACACCCCCTATTTGGTGCGGTAAACCCTCACTCTGAAGTCCTGGCGCTGACGGAAGAACTGAAGCAACAAGCAGAGAAGCCTCAACACCAACCGCTATTGCACACGTCTGAGGCATATGATAAGGAGTCAAGAAGATGAAACTTTTCCTAACAATGCCCTATAGCCTCCCGCAGATAGGATACGGCATCATCGTACCGATCCGTGAGACTCTACTTAGACACTTGCTTCTGTACCATGACACCGGTGAACCTAGCACTCTAATACCAAGCTGTCACGACTCGATTTCTCAGGTCATAATGGCACCTACAACCCTCCAGTAGGCGAACCAATTCCTGTATCCCAGAATGGTTAGTAATGGGCTACTACCAAACCAATACACACAACAACAACATCAACAACAACATACCCAGTGTATTCCCACAGTGTGGGGTCTGGGGAGGGTAGAGTGTACGCAGTCCATACCACTACCAAACCAATACACACAATAAACAAAAAGTAAGCGGAAGTAGAATATAAAGATACGACAACGTGAAAGCAATTTACCCAAATATATTCATAATGAAAATACACCAACCCCAAGACTTGGTATCGACAGTACAGAAGCTTCTAATAGAATAAAAGTTCTAGAAGTAACAAAATGATAAGTACAACTGTCTTAGAATATACCAAGAGTAACAGTACAAAAGATGAGACGTGGTCAAGCTCTGACCGTCAGGCGCTTACCCTAGTCTCGAATATCCACAAAATCTGTATGAGTCTCCAACGCGATCAATGGCGAGAACTCAACTAATATCTGCACAGAAAGTGCAGAAGTGTAGTATGAGCACCAAAACAATGGGTACACAGTAGGCATCATCGACCGACTGAGCGCATATAATATATAAAAGCAGTAATTAACAGATATTAAGAAATCAGTCACTGAAGCAACAAAGGAAGCACAAGGAGCTAGCACAGAGATAGACAACCAAAAGCTACAAGTAAAACATGCTAGCACAGAGATACAATTACGCAGAATCACAGGTGAAGAAAAGGAGAATGCACCCGGAGTCCTTGCACAACAATATAAGTAAGTAGAGAGAGAGTTGAGAAAATGGCGGTATATCGGTACCCTCAAGTAAAAGGAAAAGACAAAAAGCAATCTAACATACTCAAAATGGAATCAACAAGTATAAGGAAATCATAACACCAATCCAATCACATGATAGCTTAACCAGGTAATCACCTCACAAGTATAACCCTAGGATGAAGTAACTAGACCACAATAACCGATAGATACCACTCAACTTCCCACAAGAATAGAACAAGAATCTCACACTCTGCTCAGAAGGCCACACAAAAGTGCCTCAATAAGATAGGACTCCCTAGACCTCTCAATAATCAGACATCCCACAACCGAAGCCTCAATAGGTTAATCATCACTAATTCTTCGCTAACTGAGTGCCAAGACAAGCTCTAAATAAAGACAGGAGTAAATATAGTCTCCCTACAGTCCCCCGGCCGCCCATACAATTGAGGAACACAAACAAGTGAAAATAAACCCTACGATATCCCATACAATCGGTGCGTACAATCAACAAACAACAAACAAGGGTGGAGCCTCAAACAATGAATGATATGATGCATGAAGATCTCAGGTGAAATTGTATCTTTGTATGTACCCCCTTCGATGCCGAACAGGCCCAGCAGGTAGGTTCCATGGAAGGACACTGCCCGTATACCTCTACTCCGCCGTATACCCTCCCTCTGGCACAGGCAACCTGAAGCCCCTAGCCTAGAGCGGCAAGGTCCATGGAGGTCCCGGACCCCATACTAAAACTCAGTATCAAGACATGTCATCTAGAAGCAAGTCCGGGATTAAGATAGAGACCCAGTCTCGAATATGCATGCCCAGACCCTGTCAAGGACTAAAGTAGTAGCAAAAATGCATCCAAAACCCCTCCAAGGGTTCCCGGGCATAACCGGGTCTAAAACTGTAGTACATCAAGTCTAGTGCTCCGCCCAACAGAGACTAGTATCAGTAATAAAATTAAGTCTGGTGCTCTACCCAGCAGAGACTAATACCAGTAATAAAATCAGTGCAAAAACATCCAAAAATCCCCTTTTCTATCATCACCAATACCAAAAATAGACCCCCGAGGCCATGCAAATTTAGGAAAATTATCGTTAGTGGCTCGCAGCCAAAATTATAGTAAAACATGCAGGGGAAAACTTTTTTCATGGATGATATGCTCGCACACAAATATAAAAGTAGCCCAACGGCTCACAACAACTCCTATCAGCCCTGCACAGGCCAAACAACTACTCAGCTGACATAACCAGCCTGAAAGTATCATCTCTATGCCCGGGACTGGCGTACATTCCCCAAATAACCCACCATCTATGTTCCAGAGTAAATACAAGGCCACACAGGACCACAAGGGTGATATACAATACTACGCGAATACTACAAACAACGTATGAATTAAACGGACGAGCAACGCAGACAAGGCCTGGGGTACCAACATATAACAACCCACCCAAGGATGTTAATTAATGCAGTTATAGCCTATATACGCAGAGTTTTTGTAGGGAAAGCCATAACCTACCTGTCATCCGATGACTAGCTGTGGGAACAACGTCATCCAGGCTCGAACTACTCTGAGAAGCTCCGAATCACACAAAAATACTTCCAACTAAAGCCCCAAAGACGTCTCTATGAAGCCTGACCAACCAAGGTAATGGAACAATTGCTAGAATCAACAAGGATGCAAGAACGAGCCATAACCAATTGATAAGGTGTTAATGTCACACTCACGACCAGACAACTCCAATGCATAAAATGAGGACATTAACAATAATAAATGGCAGCTAAATCCAACAACAATATGCTAACCACATCTCAAAGGAGCGACGAGCTCCCGAGGCACTATTTCAAGGCGTACTTCACGTTGTTCAATCCAATTACTATCGTATGCGATCCCAATAAGAATCGCAAAAACTTCCCAATCCCTACAAAACCTTACCACAACCAGTACACCACAACAATAACTAAACATAATAAGATAAAGGGGCTGTCCAAAGCCACAATATCCAAAACACCACTTCGTGGCTCGGAAAGCTGTAAAAATGATACTAGAACATGTAATTACAAAGGAGGATCATAGGGGAGAGATTTCCTGGACAAAAATATTCAATATCCCAAGCTAACTAACCTTCCACTTTGCAGGAATAACAAACAGATCCAAGTCCAACAAGAAACTACTACAAGTTATCAGAAAATATGACTTTTCGTGACTAGAAGCTTAGAATCTTGATTTAACAAATAGTTAAGTGTACGGGATCCTTACCTTGCTAATATAAATCCTTAGCTACTACCAAATACCCAATAAACATATGCTAGCTCGCTGCATTAACACCCACGAAGATACGCCACGAAATCAATGGGACAAACTACACCAAAATGACGAGCTCGCGACATAGAGCAACTTCCGTTAAACTTCTGAATTTAAAGCATCAAGGTCCATGGATTATTTAGGGACTTTCCCTATGATTTTTAGTAGATTTTGGGTGAAAATTATGAGTTAAAATGAAGGGGAAATCAGCTTTTATAAAGCTAAACCGACTTGGGATGGGGGGCCACCTTGGCATGCCTGCTTGTGCAGTCTTACAAAAATATGAATATCTTTCTATTCTGAAGTCGTATGGATGAACGGTTTAGTGAATTAAAAACTAGTCTCGTAGTCCTTAGATTTGGTATATTTGGTGCCCACTAATTCTTTATATATTTGGTGAAACACCCCAAAACATTTAACCTAAATTTAAAGAGAATTCCTTAAAGGAATTTACAATAACTTTTTCCGACTTTTGTTTCGCAACTTGCTTGACTTCAAAACTTATCATACGACCATTTTGTGATTATAATACCTCATAACACATGCTTCTTAGTATATTAGACACTATTAGTCTTACCCCGAAGGTACGGGTTAATTTAAACTTTCCAAATGGGCGAGGTGTTACACGAGGCATTTCTTTAACTCGAATTTTGTGTAAAGGATTTCTTTGACCTAGAAACTTGGTTTAATTCTTTGATATTACCAAGAATGTTGACTAAAGTCAACGATTTCCAAAGTTGAAGCTCTAAAACGAGGGTGAAGGTCATCTGCCTTTCAATGAGACACGTTGGGTAGTTAGCCCATCCAAAGTGACACATTGCACTCAAAATAGGTTGTCCGCCTTTCAATGAGACATATTGGGCAGCCACACCATTCAAAATGGCATGTTACATTTAAGATTGATTAGTCACCTAAAAAGGCAAATTGGATCGTCACCTCCTTCAGTGTGACATATTATATCAGGATTGCACAGATTATATTTGTGTATATGTTACATTTGTTATTGACAAAATTACCACAGATTTTGTGGAGCATGAATGTGGACAACAAAATTGACGCAGCACAACGTGGAAATATTTCATAGCAGCAAACTGGGACATAGTCTAGAAAGGAATGTCAAACTTTCTGGATGCGAGTTGAAAATTGACTTCCTCTTCAATCAAACCACCCCCCTGTCAAAAGGCATGTGGGTATTTTCCTATCATCGGGTCTTAGTTTCACATCTAGAGTATTTCTGAACCCACTCTGGAAGCAACTTTCCTTCTTTTCAAATCCGAGTGACAAAGCACCTCAAGCTTTGGAAATTATGTCCAGGTAAAATCTTATTTATGGGTGTGAAGTGCACCACATTCATAATTGAGAGGTTACAAGCCTCTTTTCTATAGCTCAATTTATTTGTCACTCATACCGAGACAAAGGTTGTCTTAACGTAAAAATTACCTTTTCCACCGATTGAATCGAACTACAAGCAGCCTGATTCCCTGAGGCCTGAGATATGTAGGTGAACTCTATGTAGAAATCTCGACAGCATTCCAAACTCCCCCTGATTCTCTTACTCTCCAGCTTTCCGATCTCTCCTTAATCAGAAACTGAGATAGCTTTTGAATTCTTTGAAAGTCATGCATCTTGAACTACAAGTGGCTTGAATTGTCATTTAACCTGAGATATGTAGGAAACCTGATACTACGGTCCGACCATGATTCTTTGAACTTCGTACTAAACCAATCGCTTCCAAAAGATGAATTTGTGGTCGAAAAAAAATGAGATCGTCAACTCCCTTTGCCCAGGGTTCCTTGCATCCACCCTATTCAAAGGAAGGGGCAGTTGTTGACACCCAATTTTTTCGGGATAATGATCCAAAACACACATGTACTATGACCGAATTTGCTATAACACACTCTAACTTTGCGGGGGTCCTATGACCCCCCTGGACATTTTTTTAGTGTATTTTTACGGCCTTTATCTGAAGAAGTATAACAGAGGTAATTAAAAAATTAATTTAAAAAGAAGAGTTGGACTGCTACGTGGCAAATAGTGATAGGTTTAAAAAGCAGATAAAGGCCGTAAAAATACACTAAAAAAATGTCCAGGGGGGTCATAGGACCCCCGCAAAGTTAGAGTGTGTTATAGCAAATTCGGTCATAGTACATGGGTGTTCTGGACCATTATCCCTATTTTAAATAATTTTGAGCTTCTTCAATTTTAAAATAATTTTGAAATAATTATTATTATAAAACTAAATGTCCTCAAAATAAATTTTTATGCTAATTTTAAGTAATAATATATATATTTTGTATTTAATTATATGGAATTATATAGATTTTACTTAGAATATATTTTTTGGAAATGATTTTTGAGTGAAAACCGTGTTTAAATTGAGAAGGTTTTGTTTTCCTCAAAAATAGAGATTAATTGAATAATTAGTCTCGTAAGTTTAAATAAGGTGGTTACGGTTTAAACAAAAATGGTTATTTTTATTTTGTTTAAGTTAAAGAAGCTCGAGTATTTAATTTAAATAAATTCGTCTATTCCAATTTTAGCCTAACTTTTCTAATTATTTCAATCGGCTGTTATTTAAATCAATTGGCTATACTTGCAAAGAAATTTGGCCATTCATTAAATACAATTTCAGCACCCTTTTTGATCCCTCACTTACCAGCCAAAGACTTGGCCCAAATTACTATAATCCCGTCCAAAATAGTTCCTACCCGAGTCCAATTCCCTTAGATGTTAACACTCTCCTGCACTCTCTCTTTTCTCACAAGCGTGTACACACGCACGGCACAACTCACAAACACGCTCCTTCCTCTTTCTCCTTCGTCCTTCTCCCAAAAGAAACCCAGAAACAACGACGCAGCAACAACAACCAAACGACCTCCGCACAACTTCGAAACGACAAGCTCAAATTCGTCAAAGCTCCATCTATTCCCTTCATTTCCTCTTCAAGTTGTACGATTGTGGTGCGCTGGCACGTCCTCAAAGACTCTAGAAGGTTCTAGAAGTTCTCACCAACGTTCCCTTTTCAAAGTTCGTTCAAATCCATCCAAAAATTATGCAAATCGTACGCATACGTGGCTACCCATACCTTTGCTCAACAAATTTCAAATTCCAGCAGTCCCACATCGAAAATCATTCAAGAATTTGGGGATTTTGGGTCCTATATAAACCCTCCCTACTTCACTATTTTTCTCACGGGTTTTCGCACCTAAATTACAGAGTTTTCCCACTCCTTGGTTTTTGAGAGTTTTGGAGAGTCTTTTTCTCTAACTCAATAAGACCAGGGAATTAGTAAGAATTTTGTTCCATTCCGGTGAAATCAAATCGGAATTTTGAGATCGGGAGAATCGTTTGCCTCGACTCGTCGTCTCCAGTCGGCTGCTCGACAAAAGGTAATTCTCTTTTTCTCTTCATTTAATTTCTGTTCATGCATTATTTCTCTGATTATTTGGTACGTTTTTAGCTGTTTGGATTTTGTTTCTGTTTAAGGATAGTTCAAGTTCACATTATCTTTCTTGTTTTAAATATAACTGCTTCCTGTGTTTAGCTCTTCATTTTCTTACGCTTAGTTTGATTAGTATTTCTCAGAGATGAGTGTTTAAATCCGTTTAAAGTCCTCATTTTTATGCTTTGTAAATTAATTTTGTTTGGGGTCATTAGTTTAATAAATCTCTAGGTATGTAAATCTTTTGTGGTATTAGGTGTCTAAGCACGAATTCCTCTTCATTCTAGATAAGTGTTGTCGATGTCCAAATCGAGCTAAGTTGTGGTTCCTGCGTTCAAGCGATCTGTAGCCTGTATTTATTATTCTTTCAAGGTGTTAGCTTCTTTTGATTACCTTATCTCTATAGTCGCTATAATTATTTTTTTTGAAACATGAAGATATGTACGTTAAGTCCCGATATAGCTATCTATGTGACAAAGTTATACAGAGGCCAAGCATGTTGAAAAATCGCTTGAAATGCTTAAAGGAACTCCCTATTGGATTGTGAAGTTCGGAATTACTGTTTAAGTTTGTTCAACTAATTAATGTGTGTTTATCGCTTATCATATGTCTTTAAGACCCTCTATACTTTTAATTGAACCACTTTCTTTCCACGAAAGAATTGAGTGCCTCGTTGAGTCTCTCCTAAGCTTGAGTTCCATATCCATTGCTATGATTGTTTGCCACTGCAAGGATTTTGGTGTTAAGATATGACTAGTAGTAAGGTTTAAAATGGATTGTCTTGTAATCCTTAAAAGTTTTCTTGATGTATTTTTGTTATCCAGTCTGTTGCCTAATCAATTTAGCTTTGGGAGAGTTCATATTTTAAGGAAGGGAAAATCCATTTAGCTGTAGGAATTTTCTTGATCCTTGTTGGTATGTCTCTGGAAATCAAATTGGTTTTAAAAAAAAATATTAAAGCCTAATTTATTATTGAAATGGTCTTTAACCTCCTAATTAGTGATGATATATGTGACCCTGTATTAGTTTGTGTTAATCTCTTCTTTTACTAATCCTTTTCCCTTATTTTATATGCATGAATTCACTCTGAAATGAGTCCAATTGGACTCCCCATTCCTTGCAGCCGATCTTCCTAGAGTCCGCTTCATCATCTCTGTTGAAAGGAAGCAATTTTTTGGGTTAAAACCCAGTAACGTGGAGCAACAACAATTCAAGTAAAAGAGCAAAGCAGTAGTAGTCCCAAATGGCTGAAAAATGGGAACTTCGGACTTAAAAGTCCGATGTCGATCGCAGCTATGGCTCCAAAATAGCTGGACTTGGGCATTAGTCCAATTGTTTTATTGTTTAGTCGCATTTTATTGTTGTTACACTATCATTTTTATTTGATTTCACATAATAACTTAGATGAATCCTTAAGAGAGTTTAATTTGTTTATCAATTTTCTTCATTCGTTTTTGTGGGATGATAAATTATCTATTGATTTACCTTCAAGCTTCATTTAGGCAAACGTTAACTCGAAAGAATAACTTGGAGAATTTTTTGTGTCGCTTCATAGTTATTAAGAGGTTCCAATCCATGTTTAGGAAATTTGGTTAACTATTTAACTCAAAAACTTAAATGGGATAAATGTTAAAAATTAGAATTATTTTGAAACTTTAACATTTAAATTATTTCATTTGGGAATGAGATGAATGAAAAAGCAACAAATAAATTCCATCCATTTTAAATAAAATTTTCAAATAACTTTATGATTTTTCAAGTAACTTAAGGAATTATTTTTTAATTTTAGCCAAATATTTTTAATCCGTCGGGAACCACACTTTGTGGATTTTCAAAAGTGCCTAACACCTTCTTTCGAATTTACTTGAACCCTTACCTAGACTCTGGTTTTAAATAAAAGGTTTTTTTAAAAAAAAATTACCCTTTTAAAATGGTTTCTTAATTTTCCTAAAATTAAGTGGCGACTCTTTTTTTTTACTCTCTCTTTTTAAACTACTTTCAAAAAAATAAAATCAAAATATAATGATTTTTTTTTGCCACGAAAGTTACGAAGTAGTTTTTGAATTATTCGAAAACGAACGTAACAGAATGACGACTCCACTGGGGATAATCAAGGTTCTAACCATTATGAGTTCATTTTTTCAATTGAGGAGATTTTACTTATTTTTTTTACAATTTTTTGATTTTTGATTATTTTTCTAATTCTTTATTTGCACCTTATATATTTTGTTGATTATTTGTAAATTGTATATTTCTTACATTTATTAGATTATTTATTCATTATTTATTGCATCATATGTATATTGTCATTGCATACATATCATCTTTCTGCCACATGACATGCGATTTTATTTATTTTTAATGGGAATTCACGATCCCGTGGTCTCTTTTCACAAATAACACCTTTTCGGAAATATAATAGTTTACGGGTACGTCATGCGTCTAATGACTATCGTATTTTTAACCCAAGTTGTCTACTTGGGACCAGGTCTATTTCGAAGAAAGCTCACTCTTAGACACCTAGCGTAGAGTTAAACCAAAACTCTTCATTAGGCATTGACCTAAGTTGACCCGATATTCAAGCGGTGTTGAATCCATTAGTGAGACCACCTTGGCTCACCTTTGGCTTAAAAGGTCACATGCATACTAAGACGCATTATGCATTATTTATGTGCTAAATACTACCTAATTTGTTTTGTCCATTCATTTTTTATTTTTGTGTGCATTTTTGCTGTAAATATGATTATTTATTTCAAAAATTAGAACTACGTTTGACATGATTTCTGGCTCAACGGGATACATAGGTGCTACACTGGCTCGGTCATATTCCCCATAAGCTTTCCAATTATTTCTAATGAAAATTGGGGCAGAATTTTTGAGAAGGTCTCAAAAATTCTACAAAAGATGGTGTTTGTTACAAGATTGAATATACAGAGTTGTTGAAGTCAAAACTGGGGCAGAATTTTTGAGGGAGGTCCTCAATAATTCTACCAAAACAGCAAAGAGACCAACATCTTATGTTGAACTTCATGATGGGCCGAACAGAAAAATTAGGAGAGCTTTTGATTGAGTGTGTTACTCCTCCATTTTATTTTATTTTTTTCTTTTTTTTCATGACTCTCCTGTTTTCATTCATTTTTCTTTGCATTATTTTTTGTGCATATGTTTGATATTCTTTCAAAAGATGATTTATTTTATGTCATATCTGCATGACCTACGCACACCTGATTCTCATCCCTTGGGGTGAGATACGTAGGCAACCCTCTTGGGTTCGGTATTCCTTTTTCTAAAAAAAATAATAAAAAAAATTCTTTTAAGAATCACATCTTTGACTTGGTTGGTGCCAAAATAGTTAGAAATGTGGAAAATAATTGATTGAGAATGTTGACTTAAGGTGAACCATAGATTCTTTTGGTACCTCTTAGTCATATCTTTGTGACAACAGAAAATATTATCGTATAGGCATCAAAAATAAGAATAAAATCTACCTCATTGTTTCATGTGCATTGTGTGGTGAGCTTTTAGATTAAATTTCATTGTGTCGCACTGTTGATCTAGAACTTGGCCTAAATGCTAGTTGAGGCAAAATTTTGAGTAACATTTGATTTAGAAAAGGATCGTAGGCCTTCTTTGACCCGTTTGTTCCTTCTATTCTCACAACTTTTGGCAAGCTTGGAGAGCAAGTTCATCAACCAACACCATAGGAGTGAAGATTTGGATGCTCTTTATTATAAAATCCTTAGTTTCCATTCTTCAACTCTTGTTCTTAATTGCTATTTAATTGGTGTAATTATTGAATTGAGATTTGGGTTTGTATTAGAGATAATACTTGTTTGGGTATTGAATTCATATATAGATTTTCCTTTTGTTTGATTATTTGGGTCTATTGAATCCTCTATTGCTTGAATTTATAGTCAATGGTTGCAAACATTGACTTAGCTTTCTAATTTAGGTTTTTGCTTGAGAGAGAATTTCTCCAAATTC
Source organism: Jaltomata sinuosa (assembly GCA_003996215.1). NCBI lineage: Eukaryota > Viridiplantae > Streptophyta > Magnoliopsida > Solanales > Solanaceae > Jaltomata > Jaltomata sinuosa. The sequence goes on from QJPP01005758.1 coordinate 20,578, forward strand.
GGGAAGATTCAATAGTGGAGCTTTGGGGTTTCCACTCTAGACCAAGGCTAGAGATAGTTTGGTTGCCGAAAACTCATGTCTAAGAGTTGGGGGTTAGAGATAACCCAACTCACCCAAGTTAAATTGGTTGGTTATTGCTTACTCATGGTGGTTTGAGAGAACACACGAGATATATGCTTGATTGGTCAAAAGACAGTTAGGCATACCTTTATCCAAGAGTACCCACGTGTTAATCGAGTGCAAGTCTTGTAAATTGAATTTTCATTCCCAATTCTCCCTTGTTAACCTTGCTTTAAAAAAGCAAGGTGAAAGCCATTGATCAATCTATCTTTTATTTGATTTTCATTTATTTTATTTTTAGTCTAAAACCCCCTTTTAGATATATTTTTTTCCTTTTTGTTAATTGAACTTCAATAAGTTGCTTGTATTCCTTATTACCTCGATCACGACTACATTGTTTCCTTGGGTATGACCCCGACACTCATTGGGAATTATCAATGTGTTTTGCTCTGATGATTACCGTGACCTCCAATTTGGGGAGCATGATTTGAGCGTTTATCAAAAATGGTGCCGTTACTGGGGAACAATTTGGAGTATTAAGTTAGTTTAGAATTTGAGTTTACTTACTCTAGTTCAATTTTGTGAATAATTGTTTTTCTTTTGTTTAGATTTAGTTTGTTGATGGCATCATGACTTATTTGAATGCTAGAAATGTTGATAGTTGCATCCTAATTTATATTCCCGACTATTGTATTTATTGTGGAGGACCCCACCTTGGACGAAGGTGTAGAATGAGCCCTAGGAGAGGAAAGTATTCTACTTCTCGCTCCTATGATGGGTGCAATTTCTATTTGTATGGTGGTCGTGATGGACACTGGAGGGAATGCCCCAATGATGATCGTTCCCCTCCCCCTTCTTGTGCTACCAATGTTGCTAGTGGTTCTTGTGACCTTAACAGGGACCATGACTTCGCACGCGAAGAAGGCATATATGTCAAGATCCAAACCCTCTTGGTCTCGCTAGAAACTCAAGAGGAGAGTGTGCAATCCTTAAAGCAAAGCTTTGTGGACGTAAGGGCTAAAGAAGAGGAAGATACAAAGGATGATCATGAATCAAAGAGGGTGTGGCAATCAACTACCTCATATGTGGGTCATGATGTTATAGCATCTCTAAGTGAGGATGGTATGAATGAGGCAAACTTGAAGGTGGAGATGCCCAAATCCCACTTGAACCTTTGTTAGACCTTAAGTTTGATTGAATAGATGAAAGTAGAAGTAATCAAGCTTTTGGAAGACCCTGGAATGAGGGTGGATGAAGGTCTATCCGGTTTTGAGTTTTTCGTGGAAAGAAGGCAATGCGTCCTTCCTCACTTGAAGCCTAAAAAGTGTGACATGCGGAATCAAGAGAATGGCCTTCTTATGTTTACACCTTCACCCCGGGATTGTCACTGAAAACTCGATTCAAGTTTGGGTCGAAGGTTCAAATATTCAAAGTGGAGATCTAGATGGTGAAGTAACTTGTATCGCACCGCGACGTTAAATTGTGCGCTTGATGGGAGGCAACCCATCGTTTTTATGCTTTACTTCACTTTTTCTTTCTTTTTGGTGTGGTTTTAGATGCCCAAAGGAATGAGAAGAGGAACCAAGTGTTGAGAAGCAACAAAAATACCTCTAGTAAATGTGCTTTTTGCACCTGGAAGAGTGCATGTCGCACATGCCATCGCACAAGCAAATAGTGATCTGAGCAAAAATACTGGCATGTGCGAAGGAGGTGCGTTTTGCACCTACCAAAGTGCCCATCACACCCAACTTTGCACGTTAAAATAGTGCACTGTGTAGAAATTTGGAAAACTCAGATGATACTAAGGTATCACGATCGTGACACCTGACCCTCACGATCGCGATGAGGTAAATTCTTCCTGACACTTCACAACCACGTGACACCTCGCAATCGAGTGGAGTCAGGTGATTTTAACTCCTCGCGATTGCTTGATAGAGCCTCGCGATTGTGTGATAGATCCTCGCAACCGCGAGGCCCTAAACAGTTACCAAGTATTAAAAGTTCAAACAAGCCGTTTCAAAAGCAAAAACTGCTTTGAAACTTAGTTCTTTTCTCTCCTAAAGGCAAGAATAATACACTCCATCAACTTCAATTCCATAATCATCTTTGCAACTCCTTAGGTATGCTCTCCATTTTCTCTTCTTCAATCTACCCTCATTGTGCTTGTAATTGCTCTGAACTCCCAAGTGGGTGTTAATCTTTTGCTTTCTTCATAATGTGCAAAGTGGGTGTGTGGTATGAAATTATGAGTGAAATCTAGTTGGGGGTTATAAATCTGTTGGTTTGCTGATTTTTGGGGTAAAAGGTGACGCCCATGTGTTGTAAAAATTGTGTGCAAAAGGGTGCAAAGCACCTGTTTGATGAAAAGTCTGAAAGAATTTTTCTGGGCAAGAAGATGACCATCGCGATCGCGATGCCCAACACCGCGATTGGGATGACCAACTTCATTGAGCTTTGCAATCGCGATGTCACATTCTGCGATCGCGATGACTTAAATTTCTGAAAAAAATAAATAAATTACTCTTCATGATCGCGATGAAAAATCCCGCGATCGTGATGACCTATTTTAGCAGTCCCCAAAACAGCAACTCTGCCCAGCTCTGTCCAAGCTTGTTTTGGCTCATTTCTTTGGCCTAATCATGTCCCAATTTGTCGCTTTACATGTATATATCAATGTTTTACAATTTTGTTCCTTGTGTAGGTACTTTAAGCTTGAAAATGGATGGAATTGAACATGAAGATGCTAACCAAGTGGCCGACGAAGAGTACTTTGACCAAGGAACCTTTGTCTCCCTCAAGTGCTCCCAACTATATGACCATCTTTTGACAAAGCCAATCACAAGGGAGCGAGGTATTATGTTGGATGGATCAGAGGAGAAATGGGCCAACTTCCATGGAAAGTTAGTTACTAGTAGGTGGTTGTGTTTCGCCGCCGAGCCTATCAAGGTAAACTTTGCTGTAGTCCGAGAGTTCTATGCTAATGGGCTGAGACAGAATTATCAAATAACTTGATGGTGCAGATGCGGGACAAATTGGTTCGGTTTGATTCAGAGTTGATCAATGAATATTATAATCTCCCGAATGCCGACAATGCCAGCTTTAAAGCTCGAGCTACAGAGTTGGGGACCAATTGGTTTATGGAGCACCGACATGATGGTACAGTCCCGAAATGGATAGCATTGAATACAAGGATTAAGTCCTCCAAGTTTAACCTTGAGTCCCGTACTTGGCTTTCGATCATTTGTGCCCGAGTTATGCCTTCAAATAATGAATCTGATGTGACCCCTGATAAAGCAAAGGTCATTTGTGCAAGAAATTCAACAAGTGCTCCTTGATAGTAGCAAAAGTCTGCTCTTTCCTTCATTGATCACTCATTTATGATATGCAGCTGGATTGCAAAGAGGGATGGTGAAAATGAGAGGAAACCCGAAAAATTGATTCACCTTCTGAAGAATAGAGGCCCCATACAAGCATCGAAGAAGAGGAAGATAGACGTGGATTCACCATCATTTGGTCTATTTTACAAGTCCAGCGAGGCACATGAGTCAGCCACTACTGCGGAGGTTATTAGTCCCCTCAGGATTGGACCTCCAACACTCCGCCACATCTCCAGCCAAGTCTATGTCATGGATGCCCATCTTCGCCAGATTGTAGTAGGCTTACCTTCGGGTCATGTTGAGAGTTCCACCACACCGACATTTGGGAAATCATCTTCCACTACTCCTAGTGGCCCTACACTAGCTAGTTAGCAAACCAGCAGTATCACATCAAGAAGAGGTTGTCTAAGGTGGAAAGGCGACAGAAAAAGCAGAGGGACCATGATAGGAAGAAAAGCAAGTTCCTCACAAAGATGATGAGCACTTTGAGGAAGCTAAGTGAGTCTGAGGCTGAGAATGATACTGATGAGGGAGACTGGGTCCTTTCTGGACCTAGCAGTTCTAGTTCTGAGTGATACACCCTTCAGGGAGCCCCCTCAAACTCTTCTCTTATTTTGTTACAGTGAGGGGATTGCACGTTGTTAGTTGGGAGTGGCTGGCACTCTATGTAGCATGCTGTTTTATTTTGGATATTGTGCCCTTGTCGAGCTTGTTCTTTATTTTATTTTTTAATATTGATTTCACCCTTGTCGGGCATGTTTTTATATGGATGGAGTTGATAGTTTAGGTTGTTAGTTTCTTTACTTGTAGCTTCTTTGTTTTATTTTTTATTTTTTAAGTAGGTGTGTTGGATGTTTTTGAGCTAGGGGAAGTCTGAGTACCCGTTAGTCTAGATAGAGCTTGTCGGAGTTGGGAACACAGAATTGCACATGCCCACAATTGGCATATGCATTGCACATGCAACCTGCACTTTGGCATGTGCAAATCGCATGTGCCTATTGATTGTGATGGTTGGGTTGATCCACTTTGTGTAGCCATACCGAATTAGATAGATGAATTGGCCTAATGATAGACTGAGTGACGTCATTCTTAAGGGAAAATCATCATCTTTGGAGGTTTTGGTTGCAAATTGACTTGTTTGGTACTGATGAAGTAGTTTCGCATGCTAAGTGAAATAGGCAGACCCTTCCAAAAAAATTGTGAAAAATGCATGATAAAGAATGGTGTTTTTGACAACTCCTTTTATCTTTTCGTGACTCTTAGCTCATTAGCGGTGATAATATAGAATGACTCCTCTTGGTTCTTGTTTAGGAAGTTAAAATTGATCCTTCTTGAATAATTCGCATGTGATGTGTGGTGAGGTTTAGTTGAATAATTCTCGTGCATGCGTGTCATCTAAAACTTGCCCCAAATGTGATTCAAGGAGAAATTCTAGGTGTAACCAATCTTGGAAAATGAGTTTAGGCCCTTTTTGATAGCCACTTCACCCAAATGACTTCCCATGATATCAACCCTAGTGAGCCCCTTTTGAGCTTGTGACCGTTCTTTGGCACGTTGTTAACACTTTGACCTTTTTGGAACCTCTACCTTGGTACCCGTCTTCCCTAATTACTTGAAAATAAAATGTAGGCTAAAAGCCTAAGTTTGGGGGGGGAACAAAATATAACATAGGCAAACGCCTAAGTTTGGGGGTGCATGTGATCAAATTAGGAGAAGAAAAGAAGCGCACTTTAAGTGCAAGGTAGCACCTTAATTTCGAATTGAAAATTGCTCCAAAAGATTAATCCAATGAGCAAATTGAAAAGCAAAAATAGGTGCTACCAAGTGAAGGTTATATAAGGAGTCTAAATGATCATGAGTAAAAAAAGAAGGAATCTTGGGTTGTGTGAGGGAGAAATAAGGTGAAGTTTAAATTGGAAAATGTGAGCGATGTTTGAAATAAGAATAAAGAGCACTAGGGAGGTGTAGTCACTTGAACCAAATGATATCCTCACCTTAACCCTAGCCAACATCGTAACGCGCAAATCCTTTGTAATTTCGAGCTTGGCTACCCTACATTAGTGGAGATTTACATGAAGGGCAAGCCTATGGTTCGATGTGTGTGCACTTGAACTTCCTTGTGAGTGTGAGTGTTTGATTTGTCCCTTGTGATTGTCTTTGGACTAATGTATTTTTGAGACTTTTGTTCTTGTGAGGAAATGCGAATTATAATAGTTGGTGGCATTGATAAACTCCAAAAAATGAATCAAAAGAGCATGACTTGGTAAGCTAGTGGTTTGAGTCACATCTTGAGGATTGGTTGTCGTCACTTGCTTGTTCTTATTTTTCCATTGCATAATTGAAATGTGTTTTTAATTGAAGGGAATGTTTAGAGTAAGTTATCATGCGATTGACTAATCATTAGTACAAACCAAAGTCATGCTTGGTGCTTGAAATGGGTTTTCCTTGGCTTGTGGTATTGTCGTTTGTACTTGTGTTGTATGCATCTTGAGTTAGAATTTTTAAGTTGTTTGAGGACAAAAATAGCTTCTAATCTTATGCTTTTTCTAGTATGAAGTGGATAAATAGTGCAATTTGACACGAATTACTTCTATTTTGCAGATTTCTGTGTTTTAGAAGTGTTCGGGAAAGATTCAAGTGAAAACAAGTCAAATGGATCAAAAAGGGAGCTTCTAGGCACTGTCATCAAATTGGTCATCGCAACTGCGAGATTGTAGTTTGGCCCGGAGGTAGGTTACAGTTTACTTATCTTAGACTTGGCTTAGTTAGGTCTTATATATTGTGAGTTGCATGAATGTTAGGTTAGGTTTCAGGTTAGGATTACGTTTAAATCCTATTTCCTGTTTATTTTGGTCATTTCAGGACTATAGAATAGCATTATCATGTTTATCCTTAGTTTAGGAGCTACATGGAGTCCGATGTATATGCCCCATCGAAATGACCCAATATACCGTGCCAGGGTATAAAGGCATGACTGTGGCGTGATCACATAGAAATCTTATGCCCAACAGAGGGGACTTAGAATCTACGGGAGCACGTAGTTCTGGGACCCTGGGTACTCTTACCCAGTCCAACTCGGTGCTCAATACTACTCCCAAAATATATAACATGTGCTCACATGCATGTGACATATCTGATGTCAATCTTGTTCATAACTTGTTCATACTTGTTCATAACCCGGATCGTCATTCTACTCATGAGATTTAGTTTAGAAAAGTTACTCATGAGCATTGATGTAACATCGAGTGTCTTGTCTTGCATAATACTTCATAACATGGAAAGACTTGCATACTTCATGACTTGTAAAATTTTCATGGCTCTAGTTCAATTTTCATAAAACATAAACTTTCATAGAATCATAGGAACTAGGCATGCACATGCTTAAAAATCCGTAAGGAACATTCTATCAAAATCCAATTTGGCTAAATCAACTTCATGCATGTAAAAATTTCCATGGTTAAACTTCAATTCATGAAATAAGAGTCAACATGTAGAAACTCATGTGAAATCATGCAATTTAATAGTAATTTCATAATCAAATCATGGGAAGATCATACTTAGCAAAACCCATAAGAATTGGATAAGACCCTAATTTTAAGATCATGAAATCAAAATTTGAATTAGGGGTTTTGGGCACAAGGGTGAAAGGAACCCATTGTTGATACCCACGTACCTTGATTGAAGCTAACCCACTTGAATTGGAATGACTTAGGAGGCTTGAACTTGGAGCTTGAGACTTTAAGCTTGGAGAAGTATTTTCCTATTTTGGAAGATGAGTGAAGTAATGAGAAGGAACTTAGGCTAATGAGGGTGAAAAACCTTCTTGAAATAGTCAAAATAACCTCACTTAGGAGTTAAAAGGGTGAGTAATGACTAAATTACCCCTGGGATATAATTAGGAAAAACCTGATTTAAAACTCGGCTTCAGGTTCTACTGGTGGAGTCTACGACTCATAAACCTAACCACGACTCGTGGTTCCTTCTCATGGAAACTGCCCAAGGTTTCAGGCTGAAAAAGGTTCCCTACAAATCAACAGGATGACTCGTGGAAACTTCCACAAGTCGTAGAATAAGTCATGGGAATCAGGGGACCTGACCACTCTCTGTATGAGTTTGACGAGTTGGTTCCATGACTCGTGGAAACTTCCACGAACCGTGAACCTGACTAGTGGTTCTCAGACCTGAGGATGGTCTGCAGGACTGGAAACAAGAGTTATTTCCACGACTCATGGAACCACCCACGGCTCTTGGACTTGACCCGTGATTCCTGGAAGTTCAAAAATTTCTGCAAGTTCTGAGTTTAAAAGCTGGGTCTATTTCTGGGGTATTACAATATCTCCACCTTGGGATCATTCGTCCTCGAATGAAGACTAAACAAGGGAAAACTGAAGAGAAAACATCCCAACCAGCAACAAAACATGGAAACCAAAGAGTAAACATAAAAACTGAGCTTTTAAACTTGAAAACATGATAAACTAACTTCGTAAAACATAGATGCATGCTAGAATCATGAGAAGAACTGGTGGAATAGAATCAGAGGGACATACTAAGGAGAAAACTAGTACCTCAAGCCTGAACTGAACCAAAAGGAAAGAGATGAGGATATTTGGCCTTCATGGCCTCTTCTGCTTTCCAATTAGCTCCTTCAACAAGCTGATTTCTCCAAAGAACATTTACCGAAGCAACTTCTTTGTTTCTCAACCTCCGAACCTGACGATCAAGGATCTCTACGGGAACCTCCTTATAGCTAAGAATATCCTTCACACCTAGATCCTCCAAAGGGACAATCAATCTCGGATTGCCAACTCACTTATTCAACAAGAAAATATGGAAAACAGGATGAACCGCTTCAAACTCTGCTGGCAAATCCAACTCATAAGAAACCTTACCAAACTTCCTCAGAATCCAATAAGGACCTACAAAATAGGGACTAAGTTTCCACTTTTTTGCCAAATCTCATCACCCTTCATGGGTGACACCTTTAGGAAATCCCAATCCTCAACTTCAAATTCCAACTCCCTTCTCCTCACATCCGCATAAGATTTCTGTTGACTCTGAGCGGGTCTTCAACCTTTCTCTAATAAGCTGAACCTTCTCCATAGTCTTGTGAACCGAATCTGGACCAATCAAATCTGCCTCACCTACCTCAAACCAACCAATAGGAGATCTACATCTCCGACCATAAAGTGCTTTATACGGAGCCATCTAGATGCTAGAGTGAAAGCTGTTGTTGTAGGCAAACTTGATAAGAGGTAAGTTATCATCCCAATTACCTTTGAAATCAATCACACATGCTCTCAACATATCCTCCAAAGTCTGAATAGTACGCTCTGCCTGGCCGTCTATCTGAGGATGAAAAGTTGTGCTAAGCTTTACCATGCTCCACCCTTGTTTTCTATTTATTGAGTGTACTCTCTGACTGTATGGGTAGCCAGAGGGTTTGTTTTCACTTGTTTGTGTTCCTCAATTGTATGGGCGGCCAGAGGGTTTATTTTCACTTGTGTGTGTTCCTCGGTTGTATGGGCGGCCGGGGGACTGTAGGTAGATCTTTGTTACTAAATTGCGACATTATATCCTGTCATGGTTGTATATGAGGTTTGATACTGAGATATTGTTAGTTCCTTGACTTGAGATTTGTATGCTTAGTTGGGTTATTAAATCTTATTTCTGAGCATGACAATATTTATTCTTCTTCTCCTTTCCCTGTCTAACTTAGGTTACCGGTATACCGTTCACTTATAAACTAACTATATATACTTTTATTGTGAGGACCCCAAGTGCGTCATTTCTTACTTCCACATGTGCCTGTTGTGTATATTCTACTTACTAGCCTTGTATGTTATTTTCTGTTATCTTCCCTCTAGGCTAGTTTCTGTGTACTTCTTCATCGATTTCCATGACTATTTATTTTTATTCTGCCTGTTACTATGTTTTTATCTTATATACGCCCAGTCGGCCTATGATACCTACTGGGTACCATTTTCTTTACTTTTGGTGCTCATACTGCACTCTACATCTTTTAGTGCAGATCCTAGTGTGAGCCATCACCGCTAGCTCATGGAAGACTCGTGCTTGGAGTTGTTGGAGCGTCCCGACTGAGGGTGAGATCTAGGCGACTGGAGCTTGGCTTTAAATTATCTTTTGTATATTTTGTACTCTCTTAGCTTCAGAGACATGATGTATATGTATTATTATGGGTCCCTTTTGTACTCCTTATGTAGATCCGACTCTTATATATCATGATACCAAGTGTTGGGTGTCAGATTATCTTCCGTATGTTATAAATATATACTCTTGTTGTTACTCTTCTTCTCGTATAACCCTTGCTTCCGCTTGTATTACCTGTTCTTATACTTACCTATTAGATAGTAGCCCATTACTAATTGTTTTGAGCTACAGGGATTGGTTTGCCTACTGAGGGGTTATAGGTGCCATCATGACCGAGAAATTGGATCGTGACACTAAATTGGGTTGTGATAGCTTGGTATAAGAGTGTAGTTTCACCAGTGTCATTGGTATAGGAGCCAATGTCTAGTAGAGTCCTACAGATCGGGGCGGAGACGTTCGTACTCAATCTTCGGGAGGCTATAGTGACATCTTAGGAAATATGAATCTCTTATTTTCTTCTGTATCGTGCATAGTCTTTGGAAGTTTCTTGAAATCTCACTTGTTCTCATTCATTCTTCTGTAGATGATTGGTACGAGATTTTTAGCGTAAGGCAGAGATGAGCCTTCGACCCCAGCTAGGGGCCGGGGAGGTCGCAAAGGTAGGGGTCGAGGACGTCCCTAAGCAGTGGCACCTGCTAGAGTTGAGATAGAGCCTAAGCATGAGTAAGAGCCAGAGTTAGCTCCTGAGCAGTAGCATGTGGACTTAGGGATAGCGCAGGTACCACCAGCTCCAGTACCAGCTCATGTGTGAGCTTCAGCCCCAGCTCAGTCTTCAGATGTTTGGGGTTTACTATTACAGTTGTTGGGTATGATTGTAGAGCGGCCTTCTGAGGCAGCACAAATATCTGCTCAGGAGGCATCCCTGGGTGTACTGAGTTCAGGAGTGCAACCTGCTACTATGTCTCCCCATGCTGAGGTTATTCAGGTCCCATTAGTTGCACAGCCTCTTGCTCCTCACCCAGCTATGTCAGAGATGGAGAAGAAGGTATTGGGTAAATTCATGATATTGACACCTTCGAGATTTGCTGGTACTTCTGGGCAGGACCCTCATGACTTTATTACTATCTATGAGGAGATGTTGTATCATTTGGGTTTGTTGGAGACTCACAGGGTTGGATATAAACATATCAGCTAGAGGGCCCAGCGAAGTAATGGTGGAGGGCCCAGGTTGCTTGCAGACTATCATCATCACCTCCTTTGACTTGGTCTGAGTTTTATGAGGCCTTTATGGCCATGTTCTTACCTCAGAGCGATAGAGAGCATTGGAGAGAGGAGTTCACCAGACTCACTCAAGATTTTATGACCGTCTCGAAGTATGAGACTCATTTTCATCAGCTTGCTCTATTTGGAGCCATGATTATGCTGACTGATTCTGACAGAGTCCGTAGATTTTTTTGGGGGCTACGAAGAGAGTTTAGAGAGCCTACAGAGATATTGGTTGCTAATGGTCGGTCATTTTAGGCTATTCTAGACTATGCCCGTAATGTAGAGGATTCGCGTCATTATGACACCGGGGCTAGAGATAAGAGGCCTCCACATCAGGGAAGTTATAGTGGTTCTCATTATGGTGGTAGGGGTTCAAGCTAGAGGGGCCGAGGTTATTAGCTGCAGAGGAACCAGGGTCAGTCTAGTTGACATGTTCAAGCTTCCCTTAAGTCTTCTAGTTGTCCCCAGTATGAGCAGGGTCAGAGTAGCCAGCAGGGCAATGGTGGTGGGCCATCGAGAGACACAGATTCTGGGGAATCAGGCCATGGTGGCCATACGAGTTCCGCTGGTTTATCTCGATAGAGTAGGTCATCAGGGGCTTGTTATACTTATGGTGTGGTTGGTCATTATGCCACAGATTTCCCCCATGAGGGTATGGTTCAGCCTACTATTCAGCCGGCTTAGCCTATTCACTCAGCTCAGCTACCGGGTCGAGGAGGTAGTAGTCATGGTAGAGGTGGTGGCCCATGGGGTAGGATAGATGGTAGGGATAGCGATCGGTCAGGTTGTGGTCATCATCAGTTCTATATGGTCCTTGGGAAACTAGAGGCAGAGGCTTTAGATGTTGTGATCATAGGTACGATTTATGTTTTCCGTCTCCCAGCTTTTGCATTTTTTGATCCTAGATCTACTTGTTCGTATGTATCTGCCTATTTTATGCCTTGTTTGGGTTTGACTAGTGAGCCATTGTCTGTGCTTTTATCTGTATCAACCCCAGTTGGAGATTCTTTAATAGTGGATCAGATTGTGAGATCTTGCATGATTACTGTGGGTGATTTGGAGACTTGGAGTGACCTGTTGATATGGTAGATTTCAACATTATTCTGGGCATGGATTGGTTATCCCCTAAGCGTGCGGTTTTGGATTGCTATTGGAAGATCATTACCATAGTCGTGCCCAGTGTATCCCTAGTTATGTGGCAGGGTTCTATTAGCCACGCACTATTTTTGATCATCTCTTGTCTTCGATCTAGGAAGTTGATCTCGCGAGGGTGTTTGGCTTATCTAACATATATACGAGATGATATTGCTGACCCTTTTACCCCCAAGTCGGTTCATGTGGTTAGAGACTGCCTGGAGGTGTTTCTTACCGACCTTCCTGGTCTTCCACCTGAGAGAGATATAGACTTTGCTATTGAGTTAGAGCCAGGCACCAGGACCATTTCCATTTCTCCTTATCGAATGGATCCTGCTGAGTTGAGGAAGCTTAAAGAGTAGCCCTAGGACTTGTTAGCTAAGGGTTTTATCTGGACGAGTGTGTCTCCTTGGGGTTCTCTTGTTCTGTTTGTTAAGAAAAAGGATGTGTTTATGTGAATGTGTATTGATTATGGGTTGCTGAATAGGGTTACTATAACAAATGGGTATCCGATGCCATGTATTGATGACTTGTTCAATCAGCTTCAGGGTTCAACTATGTTTTCAAAGGTAGATTTGAGATCAGTCTACCACCAGTTGAGAATTCGGGCGGAGGACATCCCTAAGACAGCATTGAGGACACGTTTGGCCACTACGAGTTCCTGGTGATGTCTTTTGGGTTGACTAATGCCCCTACAACCTTTATGGATCTGTTGTGCAGGAAGCTTAGCCCGTATTTGGACTCATTTCTGATAGTGTTGATAGACGACATTTTGATATACTCATGGAGTAGAGATGAGCATGAGCAGCACTTAAATATTATACTCCAGACCTTGAAAGATCATAAACTTTATGCCAAGTCCTCAAAGTGCAAGTTTTGGCTTGAGTAAGTTGCATTCCTAGGACACGTAGTGTCTTAGGAGGGGATTAGAGTTGATCCGTGTAAGATGTCAGTGGTTCCTGATTGGCCTTGACCTTCTACACCTACTGAGGTTTGCAACTTTGTTGGGCTAGCCGGGTACTACAGACGGTTCGTAGAGGGGTTTTCTTCCATACCAGCACCTTTGACTAGGCTGACTAGGAAGGATGTCCCCTTTCAGTGGTCATATCAGTGCGAGGATAGCTTCAAGAGGCTATAGGCCTTGTTGACTTCAACTTCTATGTTGACTTTGCCAGTTGAGGGTCAGTATTTCTACGTGTATTGTGATACTTCTGGGGTTGGTGTTGGTTGTGTGTTGATGAAGCAAAGTCGTGTGGTTGCATATGCATCGAGGCAGCTAAAGGTTCACGAGTGCAACTACCCCACCCATGATTTAGAGTTGGCGGTGGTAGTTTTAGCGGTCAAGATCTAGAGGCACTACTTATATGGATTTCATTTTGAGATACTCATAGATCACCGTAGTCTTTAGTACATTACGAATAAGTGAAAGCTAAACCCGAGGCAGAGGATATGGATTGAGTTGCTGAAGGACTATAATTTCACTATTCTATACCATCCGAGCAAGGCAAACGTGGTAGCAGATGCCTTGAGTCAGAAGGCAGTGAGTATGGGTCGCCTAGCTTCACATTAGATTTCAGAGCGACCGTTGGCCTTGGACAGCCAGTCCTTGGGTAACTGCTTGGTTAGGCTTGATTTGTCGGACCACAATCGAGTTCTTGCTAGTGTTGAGTTTTGGTCTACTCTTGTTGATCAGATTCAGGGCCGTCAGTTTAAGGATCAGTGGTTGTGTGACCTTCGAGAATAGATTGTTTGGGGTGAGGCCAACCAGGCTACTCTAGATTCAGATGGGGTTCTGAGGTTTGGTGGTCGACTTTTTGTTCCAAGGGTTGGTGATTTTATTCAGTTGATACTCTGTGAGGCACACTGTTCTAGATACTCTATTCATCCTGGTGCGACAAAGATGTATAGAGACTTGAGACATCTTTAGTGGTGGAGTGGTATGAAGCAAGATTTAGTAGAGTTTGTATCTCGGTGATTGAACTGTCAGCAGGTGAAATTTGAGCACATGAGACCTGGTGGTTTATTGCAGCGACTTCCCATTCCTGAGTAGAAGTGGGAAGGGATTACTATGGATTTTGTGGTTGGTTTGCCTCTTACTTCTCGGGGTTTTGATTCCATTTGGGTGATTGTGGATCGGCTGACTAAGTCATCCCATTTCTTGCGGGTTCCGACTTCCTATGGTGCTGAGAGGTTAGCTCAGATCTACATTCATTAGGTTATTCAGTTGCACGGGGTCCCAGCTTCTATCATTTCAGACCGCGACACCCAGTTCACATCTCAATTTTGGAGGGCTATTCAACAAGATTTAGGTATAAAGGTTTAGCTTAGTACTGCTTTCCACCCTCAGATAGATGGCCAATTCGAGAGGACACAGAGATCACAACTGATGCAATGAGTCCTAAAAGGTAGTATTGAAAATGACCACTACCTCGATCCCTCACCAACAAGAATTCTGACCTCGGACCAATCGAAGAAAAGTTACTGCAATATGTAGTCAGTCGAGTCATGTCAACACACACAAACCCAAGCAGCTCTCAATTGTCACCTCCACAAACTACTAAAACACATAAGCATGAACAAGGAGACATCAACCTCCTTCGCTAACCCAACAACACCCTTTCCAAGGAAACACCGAACCTAACAAGCTCTCTCTCAAATGCAACCTGGAGCAATTCCCTTAGCTCCCATAACTCCTACCGGCAACACCTGATGCAATGAAATGAGGGTAGGCCAAATGCCTAACTCAAACAAAGAAAAATGCTATAATAAAAATTGCAACCACAAAGCCACAATTCCACAGTCCAACCTCAGTGACGATGCTACAATCAACACTTAGCCAAATAGATAAAGCCAGAACCCGGCCACAATGCCATACTCAAACTTGATTATATCATCAAGAACTGGAGAGGGCAGAAAGAAACTCATCTAGACATAGAACAGAAGAAACCACAAAATCAAACCATACCTGCTAACTTACAAAACCCGACACTAAGGAAGGTCAATTCAGATCACCCAAGAAAACAAAACCAACCAATGCTCATCAGCATAACCAATACAACCTGACTTAAGACAGGAGTTCAAACTCTGGCACTACCACCGGTACCACACTATACTAACAGAACAATGCCTAGCGCATGATAGATAATGGCCTAGGCAACAACCACCCAAGGCTGCTAGACAAAAGAAAACACTCAGCCCAATCCTAGAACTATGACTAAACCAGAAATAAAGCTAACAAGACCTACCCATGAGTCAAAACCTCAGGTAGCCACCTGACAAGATCAACACATCTTATCCACTACTAAAGAATTTAACTACTTAGAACTCTGATACATACACCAAAAAATAGCAAGTACTACCATAGGATGGAATAAGTAAATCTACAACTGATAGGAAGGCCGCTAACCAACACTATAAGAAGATAGCCTACGCTAAAGCACCTACAATCCCGACAAGCATACATACACCCGAGGAACTCACACAAGAGCACACAATAATCCCGACAAGCATACATACACTCGAACTTGAAAAGGTGTGCTTTTAGATTTCAATCCTACACATCAAGTAGATTAATCTAATTACAGCATTAATCATAAGACGAGAGTTGGTAGTCTCGAATCCTCGTCGTTAATCAAGTTTCCCGGTTTTAATCTCTTTACTCAAGCAAATTAAACCTAGGCATGTTCTAATGTTTGCAACCACTAGAAAACGTTAAATAACGAATGATTAACAACGTGACAACATACATATTGACCCCGTCGCTACCCGGAATCTATATCGCTACCTTAGCCATGGCTCCCACAACCCTAGTTGTGGGAGGTTTAGTTACTCATGCTTGTAGAAGAATAAAAGAAAGTCATATTCATAATAAAGAAAAGAGATCCTTACAATGTAGTGAGAACAATCTTTAATTATTCCAAGAACAAGAAAAACAAGATCCCAAGAACAAATCAAGAACAAGATTGAGGAGGAAGAAAACGTGTATTGCGTGTTTTCCTCTCTCAAAACTCGACTTTAAACTCCTAAAATTATTGGGTAATATATGTAAAAAGCTTGGTAAATAAAATAAACCTAACATAGGGTATTTATAGGAGTCTAGGAAACAAATCCCAAAAATGCTCGGATTCCGCGTAACCAACTGCCTAAGTGTGACGGCCTGGCTGACGGACCGTCACTGGCTTGACGGACCGTCGCCTGGACCGTCACCACTAGGCAGCAACACTGCCTGAACTTGACGGTTGGTGTTGATGGACCGTCACAAGCTTGACGGTCCGTCACTCTGACCGTCACTCTTATCCAGAATGTCTTTTTGCTCGTTTTTCCTTCCGTTTCCGTGTTTGTCTCCGTTTCCTACAAATCCAACATAAACACATCAAAAATGACGACGGTTGCTTGAAAACGTACGATTGTTCTTAGTTAAAAGGAGTCGAAAGTGCCGTAAAATGGCGGCACATCAACACCCTCAACTTAGACGTTCGC
>QJPP01005759.1:0-48823 GCA_003996215.1 Jaltomata sinuosa
TATATATATTCCTGTTATCTATTCCTTTATCTTGTTCCCTCACTTTTGCTTATTAAACTATTCTCCCGCTTATTTGTTAGATAGTAGCCCATTACTAACTGTCCTGGGCTACGGGAATTGGTTCGCCTACTGGGGGGTTGTAGGTGACATCATGACCGAGAAATCGGATTGTGACAGTGGGGTACAAATGAATTATTATGCGAAATGTAAAATCGTAAGATATAAAGTACGTCTTGTGCCTTGAGGCATAAAGATTTTTCGCAAAAGTCCTGGCATTATTATTTGGAGATGTATTCTCCTGTTAGTGGATGCAATGAGGTTTCTTTCAATCTAGCAATAGATGAAAAACTTGAAAGCGTATAAAGAATGGTTGTTATGTCTAGCTAGACAGTAAAGATTGTATGAAAATCCTTGAAGGATTCAAAAAGTTTTAAAGTGATTTCATTGAGTACCCCAATGATTGTGATATCACTAGAAATAAAGCAAGATCAATTTTGATATGATGAAAATGGTTAGAAAGTACCATGTCTTAATGCAATTGGTACGCTTATATATCCTGCTATTTATACATGAAATAATATTTTTAATATGTAGGAAAGACATATTTTCACTTTTATGTGAAAATATTTTAGCAAAATTAGAAATTGGTATAGATGATTATTTCTAACCAATATTGTCAAAAGTTTGTTGGATATAAAAATGCAGGAGATTATTTGATCTACAAAACATTTGATCATACGAAAGTTCTCTATTTGCATGTGAGGTCATTGCCATATTATTATATCCAACAAAACAGTCAATGATTGACATTTATTCAAGTCAAGTAAAGCTACTAGCAACTTATAAAGCAAGTGACTCTACACATGAGAAGATGTGTGATTTTCTTTGAGATTGAGGTTGCAATACTATATGAAATGATGCTTCTTGCATAGCTTAATTGAAAGAAGAATATAGAGAAGAGGACAAAACAAAGTATATTTCAGCAAAGGACTATTTTGATCAATTTTGGTAGAATATTTGATGGAGGCATTGTCGATCCCAACACTTTGAGAAGCTGGATTGGGATGTATCATCTATACGATTAACTGATGTCTTTGTCAGAGGGAGTAAATACATGATGCACTCTTTTTTCCCTGGCCTAGGTTTTGTCCCAATGGGTTTTCTTGGCAAGGTTTTTAACGAGGCAACAAATAACGCGTATTACAAGATATGTGTACTCTTTTTCCTTCTCTAGGATTTTTTCCCGCAGGGTTTTTCCTAGTAAGGTTTTAACGAGGTACATTATCTATCAATGGACATCCAAGGGGGAGTGTTGTAAACAATTGTGTTACCATACAATGTTGTCATCTTGTATTGTGGATGTCCACACTAATATTTCGTTGATGAATAGTAACCTCCATACCACCAATCTTCTCCATGATGTGTAGTTAATCCTCCACTACTTCACACACCATTATGGATATAACTCCCACACGTTGTAACCTCCCTCATAATGTTCTTGTTTAATGTTATGTTGTTACAACCTTTTGTATGCTTCTATGAACACTATAAATAGAGGCATAATGGTTCATATGATAGACACTTGAAGATTTGGGAAACACTTGATACTTGGAAGAATAAGAAATACTCTTTTCTCTTGTCTTCATCATTTCTTGTTTATTTTCTTAGTTCATATTGTTACTCTTTTAGTTTAGTTTTATAACAAATTACCAATTTTAAAACTTTTTAATCTTTTTAAAAATATAAATCAACTCACAACTATGTTTAATAAAAATAAAAAATTCAAAGTTAAAAATCACTTTTCAAATTTTAAAATCGTTCCCTCGTCTCTATTCTCCCTCTCGTCTCTCTCTCAAACCTGTTGCCCTCCATCAATAACAGATCGATGAGACAGCCATTCTCTGGTGATTTACAACCTCCGACGACCCCAATTTTCAGTTCTTCATCATTCCTCTTTGACTTTCAACCGTTAATCTCTGTTTTTTCATAGGTAAAGGTTTTTTTTTTCTAAAAAATTAGGGCTTTTTAGTTATGAAGATAAAGATGGACCTGAGTTGTCTTCTCTTCTAGTATGAGTTAACAAGAATGAGTTTTTGATGCTTAAAAAGTAAATAAGAACCCGAAAACCCCTAATTTTTTATTTTCTTAAGAATCTGAGTGAAATATGTTGTTGTTGTTGTTCGTCATTGAATAACAGTTAAGTTTTATTGGTGTTGTAATATTGGTAAATGTTGGTGTTGTTCTTGTTCTTGAACATTGTTGTTCAAGTGATTATATTTGTGACTTGTTGTTTGTGTTGTTGTTATGTTGGTGTTTGGTGTTCTTGGAGATATTGTTTTTGTTGATTTTGTTGATTTTATTGATGTTATTGATGTTGTTTTATTGATAAATGTTGATGTTATTTTTGTTCTTGTATGGTGTTTCTCTTGAAAATTGTTATTAAAGTGGTAAATATTGGTTTATATTAATGTTATTGATGTTCTTGGTGATATATGTATATATGTGGTAAAAATATTGTTAATAACCCAACAAATGTGTAATATGTTGCAACAGAATAAGAATCTATTGAAACATATTAAGCATATGTTGGAAACAACTATACCAACTATTGGTTTACTCTTATTATGTTTCCAACAAATGCCTCATCTGTTGCAACAGATGGGTCATCTGTTGGATGAAATCAAAACAGTATGTCTCCTGCTTTGATTTCATCCAACAGATGCCTTATCTGTTACAACAGATGGTTATTTGTTGCAACATATGAGGCATCTGTTGCAACAATTATTTGTGCATGTTAAATTCACTGTTACCTTTTTTTTTAATAATGCACAAATCAATTATAATATTTTTTATTTTACTCTTGTTTGTAGATAAAATGGCTTCCACTAAAAGAAAAGAAAGTGAATCAACAACAAAGAAAATGAGTAAAGTAGCTAAGACTGTACATACACCACTAGAGGAGCTTGCTGTACAAGCAATATCTCAATTAGAAGCAGAAGTCCCTTCTCAGTCAGCTGAAGGTGTAGAAAAAAAGAAGGAAGGAGAGGAAATAGAAAGTAGTTAATTACTTGGAGATGATGAAGAAAGTGAGAAAAGAGAAGAGGAAGGTTAGGAAGAAGAAAGTGAGAAAGGAGAAGAGCAGGAAGGTGAGGAAGAAGAAAGTGAAAAAGGAGAAGAGTAGGAAGGTGGTGAAGAAGAAGATGAAGAGCAAAGTGAGAAAGGAGATGAAAAGCAAACTGAGAAAGAAGATGATTATGGAAGTGAAAGTGGGGAAGATGATGATTCTCGGAGTGAGAAAGGAGATAATGTTGGTACAGATTGTGAAGAGGAAAGTGAGAAGTTAACTGGTAATGATGTTGTTAAAATTTTTAGTATTGACAAGTTTCATGTGGAGATGCCTCTGGATAATCCTACAGATTTGACTGGTGATTTTGTTGTTAAATCGATCATGAAAAAAGCTTTTGATAATTTTAGGGAGATATTAAGGAATGAAAAATTGAAGAATATTTTTAAGGTCAACTATTTTGGACACTTTCTTACTCTGCCGGAGGATAACAATGCATGCTTTTAAATGACCATGGTCTATAGTCTTCTTAAGCGCAAGATTAAGTATGAGGGGGAGGATGATGAAAATAAGAAGAAGGATGACAAGAAGATGGATGAGATTTAGATAAATTATTGTGGTATGCTAGTTTATTTTGGCATGAAAGAATTTGCCATAATAACTGGACTAAGATGTCGTCCTCCTTCTGAACCTTTTTCCACTGCTACACCATCATAAAAGCCACAGACAACATCTAAAACAGCCAAAAAAGGCAAGACACCCAAAACTCTTAGTAAGACAACCTCCAAAACCAACAAAGGCCAAGTTGATGAATTCGTGGCCATTGTTGGACAAAGCTACAAAGACAAAAATTTATTATTTGATCTCAAGAACAAAAAAATGTTAAAGAAGCACAAGGAGCCATTGTGCTTAGTTTGGTTTGTGCATGTCATTCTATGGGCCAGAGACACCAATAAAGTCCTAGATATTGAATTGTTAAAGCTCGCTCAAGATCAGGAGGCATTCAACAATTATTCATGGGGTTATGAAAGCTTTAAGTTGATTGTCAAATATTTATTGACAAAGTTATCACCGAAGATGATCAACTTATATGACTTTTCTTGGGCTTTCATGGTAAATTTTTTATTTTTTTATTTAGTATTTCATTTATTTTTGTTATTTAATAACTATTCTGATTTTTTATTGGCATCTTATTTTTTTTAGGCTTGGGCATTTGAAGTCATTCCTCACCTCCGATAGCAAGTCAAGGACTACTCGGAAAAAATTTCTCTTCCAAGGATCCTTAGGTGATTAACTGCCAAGAACAACTCAAAAATGAATGCCCTTGATCTTTTTAACCCTCCTGAAGATGCAGTAAGTCTTTCTTTTAAATAGAATAAATTTTACTTAACTTTTCTCAGCAGATGAGTAATCTGTTGCAACAGATGGGTGATCTGTTGCAGCAGATGAGTGATCTATTGCAACAGATGGGTGATCTGTTGCAACATATCTCTGAATCTGTTAACAGATTACCCATCTACAACAACTTATGCAACTGATGGGTAATCTGCTGCAACAGATCACCCATCTACTGTAACTTATATCTGAACAACTGGCAACAGATTACATAATCTACTGCAAACTAAGCAACAGATGAGTGATATGTTGCAACAGGTCCTTATGTATTGCAACAGATTACTCATCTGCTACAACATATCACCCATCTGTTGTAAATTATAGGTTAATTTTAATATATCTACTTTTAATTATAGGTTGTGCATCCCTGACTTATTCCTACACAACAAGAATTGCAAATGTCATTCTTTGTTACTTTAGGGATTATTGACACAAAACCAGACCCTAAGGTAGACTTGATAAAAAATGAATTGACTGGAGCAACAGCCATCACAAGATAAGCACTTGGGGATGATGAGTTTGTTCTTTGTGATGTTGTTGTTGATACTACTGGTGTTGATGGTGGTGATGATGGTGTTGGAGTTGGTGGTGGTGGTGGTGATGGTAGCAGTAGTGGTGGTATTGGTGTTGGTGTTGCTGTTGGTGGTGATGGTGTTTGTGATGCTCTTGTAGTTTTTGAACTAGAAATGACCATGACTATAGTCATACTGGTGATTCTGATTTTGGTGGTGGACACACCCCTGATTTTAGTGGCGGACACACCCCTGATTTGGTGGTGGACACACCTCTTTCAGTGTGCATACTACAAACTTACCACACATGAGTAGACAATTATTTACTGGTGTTGCCCCTTCTAGCTCTAGCTCCTGTTCCACATGCAAATGCGAAGAGTACAAGCTAAAACACATTGGAGTGATTAATGCTCTTGAGGAATTAACTAATGATGTAAAAGAATTGACATCTAAAAGGGGTGTCATCCCATCAAGAAAGATTACAGAGCCATTAACTCTATTGCAGGTTAAGATTAAGAGAATAAAAAATAATTTCCAAGGCAATATCAGATATTAAATCAAGAAAAATTATAACTCCTCTTTCTTGCACTATTGGGGAAGTTCCAAGGGCCATAGGAGAGCAATAAGAGCTGAAGAAGGTGCATGTCTACAAGTTGGTGACTGTCACAAGAAAGGCAAAACTGAAAACTCTGATGAATTCAAAAAAGATCCCAAAAATATACTCTATGCATGAGTTTGGTGCACAAGATTTCAAGAACATGACAGATATGAAGTATTGGTATGTGGACTAGGTAAGTTACTTTTACTATCCTTCTATTTATTTAATTTTATTAGTATGTTCATTTAGATGATCTATTTGTTGCAACAGATGAGACATATATTACAACAGATGGGTAATTTGTTAACAGATTCAGAGTTCTGTTCTAACAAAAGACTCATCTGTTGGAACAAATTATCTATCTGTTGCATAAGTTACACCAGATGGGTAATCTGTTAACAGATTCAAAGTTATGTTCCAACAGATGACTCATCTGTTGGAACAGATGGGTAATCTGTTGGAACAGATGACTCATCTGTTGTATCTTTTCAATTGTTATAAGTTACTCCCTCTGTCCCACTTTATATGACTCACTTTCCTTTTTAATCAGTCCCAAAATGAATGACACATTTCAACATTTAGTAACAATTTAATTTTAAATACCCATTTTACCCTTAATGAAATAATTTATAACCACACAAATATCTAAGACTCATTTTAGACCACAAGTTTCTAAAGTCTTCCTTTCTTTCTTAAAGTCCGTGCCAAGTCAAAGTAACTTATATAAAATGGAACAGAGGGAGTACTAACTTATATATATTATATTATTATTTCAGTATATTGATGAAATTCTTCTTCTGATGCGGGAAAGACATCTAAAATTCATTCAATTCTATGATCTTGGGGATAGAATCATGGACCTCAATTTTTATGGTACTTCTTTGGTCCGTATAAGCAACTCAGTGAAGAAGCAATTACTCCTAGTGGCAGAAAAATTGAGGAGTTACTTGCTGAGTTTTAATGGAATGATGACATGATTGACTATATCAGAGGAAAGAGACCATATCCAGGTGCCATGGATTGGAGAGAGACCAAGAGAATCATAGCAGTCATGAATTTAAAAAAGAAGCATTTTGTGACTCTTGAGATCAAAATGAGTGAGGGAGTCATGAATGTCTATGACTGCAACATACCAGTGTTTGAATTTTTATATTCATAGAGGGTTTGTTGGAGTTGTTCCCAAGATTGTTGAAGCAAAGTGGCATAATGAATCACTTGTCGAAAAAGTTGCTCAACGAACGATGGGCTTTTGAAGGTCAAAAATATAACCTTCCAAAGAATGAGACTTTTGGCGCGTGCGGATCATACTTGTTTGCTTTCATTGAATATTTGGTAACCGGGACTTGTATGACAACTTCCAAGACTCTAATAAATGATAATTCAATTTAAAAAATGCAAGAGGTTTGGGCTCCTAGGGTGACTTTTAAGAGTTTGGAGCCCTGATATGGGTTATAATTTGCAGACAATCTTTTTATTTTTAGTATTTTATTTAATTATATTATATATTTAGTGATGATGTTATTTTATGTTTAATAGATATTTATTCAGTTATTATGTCATAAATTTTATTTTATCCTTAGATTTGAAATATATAGAATTATTACTAAAAATGAATTACACATTTGTTGGAAATAATCAAATAGATATAGACATCTGTTGCAAAAGATTACTAACCCGTTGCAACAGATGACTCATCTGTTGGAAATAATCAAATAGACTCTACACATGTTGCAACAAATGATTCATCTATTGTAATAGATGACTCATTTGTTGGAAATAATCAAACAGATATAGATATATGTTGCAACAGATAACTCATCTGTTGGAAATTATCCAACAGATATAGTCATCTGTTGCAATAGATGAATCATCTGTTGCAACAAATGCTTATATCTGTTTGATTATTTCCAACATACTTTATATATGTTTGATGTTAATTGCTTAATTAACTCATAATTAGTAATATACAAAGTTATTTAACTTTAATTAGTTTTTCATTAATTACTTCAATTACAATCTCAATGAATTACATAATAATTACATGATCAACTAAGTATAATGATCCTAAATAGTGGAATCAATTGACTTATTTGATGTGAATTGCTTAATTAACCCATGATTAGTAATAAATAAAGTTATTTAACTATAATTACCTTTCAATTAATAACTTCAATTACAATTTAAATTGTAATTAAAAGTTAATTATAGTTAAATAACTTTGTTTATTACTAATCATGAGTTAATTAAGCAATTCACATCAACATATGTAGAGTATGTTGAAAATAATCAAACATATTAGACATCTGCTGCAACATATCATTCATCTGTTGTAACAGATGTCTATATCTGTTGGATGATTTCCAACAGATGAATCATCTGTTACAACAGATGAATCATCTGCTGTAACAGATGTCTATATCTGTTTGATTATTTCCAACAGATGAGTCATCTGTTACAATAAATGAATCATCTGTTGCAATATGTGTGGAGTCTGTTTGATTATTTCTAACAGATGATTCATCTGTTGCAACAGATGACTCATCTTTTGCAACAAATATCTATATCTGCTTGATTATTTTCAGTAGATGAGTCATCTGCTGCAACATATTATTCATTTGTTGTAACAGATGACTATATTTATTTGATGATTTCAAATAGATGCGTCATTTATTGTAACAGATGTAGAATCAGAAGCAACATGTGTTGAATCTGTTTGATTATTCCCAACATCTGTAGTAACCTATTTAATTATTTCCAATAAATTTCACCATCAGTTGTAATATATAAATGAGTTAAGTTCACAAATATCACCAACTGAAATATCATAGAAATTGTAAGTATAGAATAACAATACTATTACTATTACAACAATGGAGAAAATAAGTGCAACATTAACAATTATGGAGTATTTTGATCTGGGACTGTATTTTTTTATGGCCAACTGACTTACATATAGAGCATTTATTTTTTTCGTTGGAAATGATTCTCTGACTCCACGCCTCCTCTTTTTTTGCCTTCTTCTAGATTTGCTTGGGTCAATATGTAAAGGAGGTATTTCTCTCTCTAAAATCTCCAAAGGAATATTTCAAGATTCTTCAGAAGGCACAACATAAATTTTCTCACAGTATGCAATGATGTATTCTCCATCGTATAATATGAAGATGAGTACTCATAAATCCGCCTACCAAAGTCTTCACCATATTGGACTCGAAACGCTGCAATAGCATGTGGGCAAGATATTTTATCTAGGTCAAATTCTCTACATGTACAAGATCTTGCTTGCAAATCGACCGTAGCAACTTCACCATGACCGGTGACACTGAACCTGTAGTTGGCAGTTTGATGAGCCAATAACTTGTTCTCCAAGTTGACGTACTCTGTTATTTTCTTTTCTATTTCAGGGACAAAGATGGTTGGTGAATTGATGAACTCAGTACGCCTCTCGTGAATTTTTTGTGCAAATTTCCTATTTATTTCATTAAGTAGAGCGACAATGGGAAATTCTCTTTCAACGTCGAACATTGCATTCACCGACTCAGCAATGGTTGTCGTCATAATGTTATACCTATACAAATAAATAATCACCCAGTAAGATATAATTGACAATAAACTCAAATAAATCACTCAATTTATAATATTATACCTATTTCTCGGACAGAATGCTCTACTCTACCTGTGGAATCGAACACGTTCAAGATGTTCGGCTGCTCCGGGTACCATGTCTCTTATTTGATTAAAATGGTCATTGAACTCATCAATTTTGTACGATTTTGCTGCTTTATAAAAATGAGATACTACCTTCGTACTGTGAAAGTTGTTTCGAATATTCTCCCCAAGGTGCCTTATGCAACAACCATAATGAGCTGTAGGGTAGACAATTGAAACCATCTTCTTGATACTTGGATGCCTATCAGAAATTATGCACAAATCAGCAGTATCATCTACATAGCTTCTCATTTGTTCAAAAAAATATCGGTATGAGGTATCACACTCCTTGTCAACTACATAAAAAGCGACCAGAAAAATATAATACTCCGCATCCTTTGCCACAACTGACAATAAAACTCCTTCATACTTGCTCCTCAAGAATGTCCCATCAACGGCTATGACTTTTCTCATTTTCTCAAAACCACGTATCCAAGCCCCATAGGCTATAAAAAAGTACTTAAACTTTCCATTTTCATCGACTTTCAATGCTGTCTTACTTCCTGGATTTGCGGATCGAAGCATATAACGGTAAGCATCAAGCACTGCATACCCGTGCTCATGTGTTCCCCTTATCAAAGACTTTACAATCTCCATGCCCTTTCAAATCTTCCAATAACTCACCTTAACACCCAATTATGTATAAATTTTATGTTTCATGTCTTGTGTAGATGTGCTTTTACCTTCGGGGAACCTATCTTTAAAAATTTCACTGACGACTTTTGCTGTGGCGTATGGATTATGACTCGTGATATGCTCAGAACCACACGTATGATACTTTACGTAGGTTGTAATACAGAATCTGTCAGAACTTAAAAGCTTCACAGCCCTAATTCACCACTTGCACTCCGGATGTACACATCTAAAACAATACACATTACGCGAATTAATCACCTTCTTGAGTCTAAATTTTTTTTCAAGCAAGCAATTTTCAATGAAGTTGCTAGTTCTTGCTTGTTCTTGAATGACATTCCCTTATAGAAACCTATTTCATCCTCTTGCACATGGCTAGACTGTGTTGATTGAGAATTGCCCACTGTATTGCTCCTAACATCAGGTGTCAGAGTTTGTCATGCCCACAGTTTGGACCATCCAATTCATCCCCACTTCCATTATCTGGAATATACATATCTACCCTATCCTTGAACTCATCATTTAATATATCTTGTTGGTCTTGAGCTAAATTTATGTTCTCTATTGGCTTTTTTATCACGTATACCCTTAAAATGGGCTAGATGCATAACTCAAATAAGCACGCAAACGAACTTGATAGCTTATCTTAAAAGGCAAGACCCTCTGATTTTCAAAAGAGTTATGCATATAACTAATGACAAGATCTTTTGGTTGACAATTTAATTGGCAATAACTGATGATTAAGTTCACAAAATTATCATATAAAACATTTCTTTAGACTGTCATCGCTATCGGCTCTAACATGTCACCATCCTTCCAATGCCAAATAAATTGATTGTTCTTCTCGATCCATTCACCATGAAAATCGACTCCTATTGTTATTAATTCCTCCATTAATGGTACCTAAAGAAATTTGTTAAAAAAATCAATAATGATAGTATAGTAAAGTTGAGTGGCTATATACAACAACAAAATTATATCATTATCCCAACAAGTAACTCATCTGTTGTAACATATCACTCACATGTTAGATTCATGTTCAGAAACAACAGCTAAATCCAACAGGTAAGTCATTTGTTGCAACAGATAGCTCATCTGTTATAGTAGATGACTCATCTGTTGCAACAGATGACCTACCTGTTGGATCAAGCTACTGGTTTGAACATGAATCTAATAGGTAGGTCATATATTGCAATAAATGAGTCATCTACTGCAACAGATGAGCTATCTGTTGCAACAGTTGACTTACCTGTTTGATTCAACTACTGGTTCTGAACATGAATCTAATAGGTAAGTCATCTGCTGCAACAAATGACTTATCTGTTGCAACAAATAACTCATCTGTTGCAAAGCTTCTGGTTCTGAACCAGCTTTGCCAGCTAATGTAAGATGAATCTAACAGATAGATCATCTGTTGCAATATATGAGTCATCTGTTGCAACATATCACCCATCTGTTGCAACAGTTAACTTACCTGTTGGATTCATGTTCAGAACTAGCAGCCAAATCCAACAGGTAGGTCATCTGTTACAACAGATAACTCATCTGTTGTAACAAATGATCTATCTATTGGATTTATGTTCAAAACCAGCAGCTGAATCCAACAAGTAGGTCAACTGTTGCAACAGATGGGTGATCTGTTGCAACAAATAGCTAATCTGTTATAACAGATGACCTACCTGTTGGATTTTCAGTTGCTGTAACATGAATCAAACAGATGAGTCATTTGTTGAATACGCTACTGAAAATTACAAAAAAATAGCAGATATACCCAGATGAGAAATTGAACTAAAAATTATTATTTTACTTACCAAAATTACCTATGAAGCAATGCCCAGTGATGACGAACAAAATTTGGTCCAATAGCAGTAGTAGCGGAAGCAACAACAACAATATCGACAAATAGTAGTAGAAAAAGAAGATGATAAACAAGAAGAAGAAGAAGATGATGATGATGGAAATGAAGAATACAACAGTAGCAACAACAATGGAGAAAATGGTGAAATGACGCAAGGAAGAAGAAGCAAGAAGAAGGGCAACAACGGTTTTTTCCCGTCCCATTTTAGGTAATTAGGGTTTTATTTAAGTGTAAACAACATAAAACACACTAGTTTGATGCCTAATTACATTTTAAACTAGTATTTTTAAAAATTACATTTTACCCGGAACTTTCACAAGCTTAGGCATGTATCTACAATAAAAAAATATGTATCCTAGATACATGTCTAACTAATTGGGGCGCTTTAAAAGGAAGTAACTGATTTGCAATTAATTAGGAGGAAATCACTAATTTCGGTAACTAAAGATATTTTCAGTAATGAATCTCTTAATATAAGGTCAAAATCAAGGGATTAACTTAATATATATTTTGGTTATGTAATTTGATTAATTTTATTTTTATTACTTTATAAAATAATAAAATAATTATTATTACTCTGTTTATATGTATCCAATAGGTGATTTCATGTATATGTTTATATGTATCCAATACTAATTTGATGTATTCCGTACATGTATCCCGTGATTTTTGACGTATCCAGTACTAAATTGATGTATCCCGTACATGTGTCCCGTGATTTTTGATGTATCCTGTACATGTATCCAGTACTCTTTTGATGTATCCCGTGATTTTTATTACTCTGTTTTGTATCCAATAGGTGATTCCATGTATATGTTTATATGTATCCAATACTAATTTGATGTATCCCGTACATGTATCCGGTATTGACAAGTAATATTCATCAAAAGATACATGTGTCCGTATCTCAAATTCGTGGATAGATGCACATCAAACACCACCGTTCAATAACTACCGTCATTGACATGGTGGCGGACGAATCATCCACCACCACCTCAAACCAAAAATTCACTTGGGATTAGTCTTGAACCCGAATAAAAAACCATCCATTGACATCTATGTTAGCGTGTGTACAAAATCCAGGAACAACTGTCAAAGAAGAAAGCTACATCATCAATTAGAGAACAAAAAGAGGTTTTCAAGTGTAAATATTTGAACAACTATCAAAAAAGAAAGATACATCATCAATTTGAGAACAAAAAGAGGTTTTCAAGCTACATCATCAATTAGAGAACAAAAAGAGGTTTTCAACTTTCAACGAGAAGTTGTAAATATTTTTGAAAAAATAAAGAAAAATCGTGTGAAAGTTGGATTGAATAAGAAGAGAACTTAGAACTAAACACACCCAGATACATAATATAAGTAGTATATGTAAAATCAGTTACAAACCTTGAAGATGGAAGTTTTGGATTGATTCAAAATTGGTGGAAGATCGTGTTGGAGTGGGAGAGAAATTTAGACCGTGATTTGGGGAACTTTGATCTGGTAGAATATTTGATAGAGAGAGAAAAATTACTGTTGAACTTGAGATAGAGAGATAGAGAGATTTGGGGGAAGGAGTGATATGAGGCGAATTAATAGGGATGTGCTGAGATACACCTTTTGTTATGAAATTAAAATTTAGTGAGATATGTGTAATTATTTTAAAGTAGTGGGATATTATGTAGTTATGGTAAGGATGTTTGATTAATTATGTAGTTTTTCCTTTATTTAATCCCCAAGATGGGACTCATGGGTCAAAGTGTAAAAATAAAAATTTGAGGGCAACTCAGAAAATGAGTCAAAACTCATTAATTCCTAATCTAACTTTTGTCACCTCTACTCAATTAAAATAACTTAAGTTACTACAACTTAAATTTGATTTTTTTTTGTCACCCTTAATTAATTTTCTCGGGAAAGATGTACTCTTTTTTATTAATTTTTCATCTTGCATTGATATAGGCATCATGTGTCATTTTTACAAGATACTCCCCTGTTTCAATTTGTTTGGCTTACATTTTTTTAAATATGTTTCTAAAAGAATGTCTCTTTTCTTTTTTTAGCAACTCTTCAATTTCAACTTTCCATATGACATGTTTAAGACAATAAGATTAAAGGACATTTTGGTACATTTGACATATCTTTAATTTTTAACCACAAGATTTAAAAGTCTTCTTTACTTTTTAAAATCCGTGTCAAGTAAAAATAGGCCAAACAAATTAAAATGGAGGGAGTATGAAAAAATCATTCCCTTTTAGAAAATCTCTTCTGACTTATTAGGGGAAAATAATTTTCTAACCCTTTATAAATTTTTATTTTCTTTTATGTCTTTTTTACATAGTAGTATTTGTTTTTATATATAAGAATCATCATTTTTATAGATAAAAGATATGAAAATATCATTTTCTTCTATTTAAATTGTAAAAGACTAAAAGATCTCATTTCCTCATTCTAAAGACACTTTAAAAGTAAATTTTGGAACTAATGTAAACATATTATAAAATGAGAGCAAATAAAGAATATAAACAAAGAAAATAAAAAACCACAAGAGAAGAGAGTGTAAAATTTTTATCATTTCTTTTCAAGTGTTTCAAGTACATTTAAGCGTCTTTCATATCACATTTCATGTCTCTCTTTATACTATGACATAAAAGTAACATAACAAAAGAGATATCTTAAGGGAAGAGAACACATGTAGCCAAGTCCACTAGTGTTTAATTTTTTTATAGCCTTAAAATCAAATTTATAAAAAATAGTCATAGATTATTCAAATAAAAATATTAAAAAGAGAAAAAAGAATCCTTAAAAAGGGGGAGCTATAAACAAGGAAGTATCTGATGTCATGTGTTAGTTTCCAATAATCATACCCTAATATTCTCTAGTAGTTACATCATTCCTTATTATCTTCAAAAATTCAAATACAAAGTTGAGAAAATATTAGACAAAAATGGCCCCCAAAAAAAGAAAAATTATAAGAGTTTCACCAAAATTTTAAAAACTTTATGTGTATAATAAATATATAAATCAATGTATAATTACTATATAATGTATACACACTAATTATACACATATTTTATAATGATTATAAAATTTGGGAGAAAATGAAAAAAAAATTATCAGATTTTCACCAAAAATTCTAGAGAGTTTATATATGTATAATAAATGTATATATCAATGTATAATTAGTGTGCAAGGTATACACATTATTATGTATGTATGGTATAATGATTAGGGAAGAGAATAAATGTAGCCAAGTATACGAGTGTTTAAACTTTTTATAGTCTTAAAATCAAATTTATAAAAAATAGTCATAGATTATTCAAATAAAAATTTTAAAAAGAGAAAAAAGAATCCCTAATAAGGGGAGCTATAATCAAGGAAGTATTTGATGTCATGTGTTATCTCCCAACAATCATCCCCTAATATTCTCTAGCAGTTACATCATTCCTTATTATTTTCAAAAATTCAAGTACAAAGTTGAGAAAATATTAGATGAAAATGGCCAAATAAAAAAAGAAAAATTATCAGATTTTCACCAAAATTTTAAGAAATTTATGTGTATAATAAATATATAAATTAATGTATAATTACTATATAATGTATACACATAAATTATATATATATATATATATTTTATAATGATTATAAAACTTGGGAGAAAATGAAAAAAAATTATTAGATTTTCACCAAAAATTCTAGAAAGTTTATATATGTATAATAAATGTATATATAATGTATAATTAGTGTGCAAGGTATATACATTATTATATATGTATTGTATAATGATTAGGAAAGAGAATAAATGTAGCCAAGTCCACTAGCGTTTAAACTTTTTGTAGCCTTAAAACTAAATTTATAAAAAATAGTCATAGATTATTCAAATAAAAATATTAAAAGAGAAAAAAGAATCCCTAAAAAAGGAGCTTGTAACGACATGTTCAATCGTTATTAAAAGGCATCTCGTATCGGGTGGATTATTCGTGCGAAGAAACGGGTTAGAAAACTTCCAGATTGAGGAGTTGGAAATCTTGGGCTAGGCTAGTCTCGGGTGAATTCTAAGTAAGGTAAGGTCTAGGAAAATCCAGGTGCGGATTGGGTATTATATTTTGGGTCGAGCTAGTTTTTTCGTTAGCCAAGACCTTAAGGAGTCCGGGGGACTTTTTGAAAATTAATTCGGCTGAGTAGAGCTCCCGATATCGAAGTTGACGTGAAAGGGTTGGTACGAAATGTCAGAATTTCAAAGTGTACTGTGAAACAATCCATTTGTGGGGATTTTTTGAGGTTCTATTCTGTGTCAACCGCCATACGCTATGGCGGTTGACACAGCGCTACAACGACATCCACTATAGCGGAGAAATTATCGCTATAGCAGAAGTCAACGCCGGTCAGCACCGCTATAGCGGTAGGTTCCGCTACGGCGATATCGCTATATCGGAGCGTGAACCGCTATAATGGAGCAACGGGATGTGAAAACTCAAAAATAGATTTTATATTTTTATTCTCTCCCATTCAGCCCTAAAACAGACGAGGGTTACTCTAAGAATCCTCCTTGGCTGCTCCAAGGCTTGGGAGTCATGGGGAGGCGAGATTCCGGCTAAAAGAATGCGAAACCATGGATTTTAAGACTGTTATCCATCAAGGAACGCCTTCACGGAGCCATAAATTATACTCCGCAGCTGCTTGGTGCCCAGGCAGGCTAGATTTTCTTCATTAGTAGATTGAACTATTTTCATTTCGTACTTATTGTATAGATTGAAAAGGAGAATCTATGCCTAGGCATTCGGGCACGAAGTCTGGATGATTGTTGTAGTCGAATTGGTTGAACTAGAAATGATTGGGTTGTGATAATGTGTGGTAATATTCTGGGTTGTCATGATTAATTGTGGGTTGTATGATGATAAAACCAAGGTCTAGAGTATCGAAAGGTACGGGGAACCGGGGAAAGCTTGGAAAATTAATGACAGTTTACGGAGGGAATTATCTGAAATGTTTGTTATAAAGGAAGTAGAATGTCGTAAATGGTTGAATTATCAGGGTTAGGGGAGTTCTTCCCCATGTTGTAATTTGATTTAGGGGAAGGTTCAAGAATGTGTGTACCTACTAGCATGCATTAAGGGGTGAACTGGGGTTAGTCTTCAGACGAGATTTCAAAGTTGAGTTTATGTACTCGGAAGGGGGGTAGGTGATGGTTATTGATTCCCTTTATGCATTATATGTTCGTGTGATTTTGCTTAAGTATTGTATGAGTTGCATGCTTAGGGAATAGTTATGAATGTCTAAATGTCCTGATAGCAGTCTTGTAAAATGAACTGGGTGTTATTACTTGTTGGTTTATAAGTGTGCTTTGTTCATTATTTGTGACTATTGGATTTCTGTATGACAACAGTTGCCTCGGGTACCACGACTAGTATGGGTATACTAACGGTTGGCTCGGGTACCATGCCGGTGCTGGTATACTAACATTTGGCTCGGGTACCATGCCTGGTACAGGTTCTATATTAGTTGGCTTAGGTACCACGCAGGTACGAAAATACTAACAATTGGCTCGGGTACCACGCCTGATACAGGTTCTGTATTGGTTAGCTCGGGTACCAAACCTGGTACGAGTTTAATTTGTATTATTAGTTATGTTTGTCAATGGTTTCATGAGTGGGTCGGGTTGTATTATTGACTTGTGATTGATTATATTGGTCCCTGAGAGACCGGGTTATTGCACTTAAATATGGGAGATGGTCTTGAGGTGGACCGGGCATTGCACGTTAACACTAGATGTGGGTGTAGGGATTCTTGGTCGGTCCAGGAAAGATAAAAAGGGTATATGCTATTGTTACTTATTCATTGTTTAAGTTGGTTGTGGAACCTATTCTATGTGATTGATAAGCTTAGAAGGAAGACTGTGAGTCTGGAATTACAGTGTTATAATTTTACTTGTTGTTTCATTATATATTGGTTCCTTGAGGGAACCAGATATATCTGCGATTGTTGTTTCTTACATGTTGGGTTCTTGAGAGCGCCAAAGTTATTATTATTTGGCATATAGTTGGTCCTTGAAGGACCGGGTTAGTGTGCTTAAGTGACAAGATGGTTCTTCTGCGAACCGGGGTTGCATGTTATTGGCATATGTGGCGTTCTAGGGATCCTTGTTGGTTCGGGTTATGCAAAAAGGATATATGCTTGTTGTCACTGAGATTTGTCAATGTCGGTTAGACTTGTTACGTGTGGTTGATAAGCTAAGGAGGAGACTTGTGGTCTGGTTATAATGTTGACTGTGATTACTTGTCGAGTATGGCCCTGGGGGTCATTGAGATGGGTTGTACTTGTAGGTGGCGGTACGATGGTTGTGGTCTACGTCACTAAGTAGTGGGGTTTACTCTGGGTCATTGAGTCATAGTGGTTTGCTGGGGTAAAGGAATGGTAGCCCGGGTATGGTCATAGATGTCAGGTTATGACACGTGTGTCTTGAGAAGTCTAGGTACCAAGCGTGACTTGGGAAGTCTAGGTGCCATGGTGACTTGGTAATTCTAGGTGTCGGGGTGACTTGGGAAGTCTAAGGGATAGGCAAGCTTGGGTTGAGTATTGTAATTAATCATGTATTTTTCCTTGATTTCTTATATGTTGGTATGAGTGGAGTTGGGTCGATCGATCATGCCTACCAGTATGTGTGTTTGTACTTATTCTACTCTTGCTATATCTTTTTGGGTATAGTCTGATTGAAGAGTTGGTAATGTTTCATAGGTACACGATGATGGAAATCTCCAACAGCTCCTACTTCTTGTTTTTTTGGTGGAGTTGTGTCCTTTTCATTTGAATTATATTACTCTTGTAGTAGTTTTGTACCGGCTTAGACTAGGTTCTAGGGAGGGCTATTTCCAAATTGTAAATATTTTATCTCTTCGAATATTGTAAATGATTTTCTTGTATCAAAAAAGTTTATTTCATGTTTTACTTTTTTTTCTGCATTGCATGTTGGATCGGGTGGTAAGGGTTCTCCTATCTAGGTAGATTGGAGTAGGTGCCCTCACTGCTCGGTAGTTGAGTTGTGACAAATGGTATCAGATCCCAGGTTACCAGTCTCCCAGTCTCCCAGTACAATAGCAAAATGTCGAATAGAGTCCTGTAGATTGGTGTGTTGACGTCCACATCTAATCTTTGGAAAGCTATGAAACATTCTAGGAAACATCTCTCTTCTTTCATTCCTTTCGTGCGGTTTGTTACTTGCTTGGATAGGTTGAGTCCAACTGGTATTTCTCGATTCCAATTGATATCTCGACAAGGAAAAAGGATGTCATTTGACTCCGATTGAGATGACACAATCAAGGAAAATTGGGACCAGAAAGGTTCCAATTGGTATCTAGCCGTGGAGGCTATTTAAAGGTATGGATGGATCGGCTAACAGTGATCCATGAGGCGAATAAAAGTTAATAAAACCGATTTGATTGAGTGTTGAATCTTGAGACTTGAGATTGTGCTTATGTGTATTGATGTTGTTTGAATGACTGCAAACGTGTGGTGTACAATTGTTTAATTTTATGTGATTATTGTGGTAAAAAAAAGGTCATAACTTAGTTATGTGTTAATGATTAACGGGATTCTTGTTTTGTGATTTTAAGTGGAAAACAGAAAGCTAAATGCTGGGCAGGGTCTTATCATTGGTAAAAATTATAAGGGAAAATGATATATATACTTGTGGAAACTTATGTTTTAAGTGATTGGTATGTGAATAAGTACCAGGAACAAGGACTATAATTGCTTAATAGCGAGAATGGTGGTAAGAAAGTCTTTGTGGTAAAGCATGGACAACCAACTAATAGTCATCCATGAGATGAATAGAGAATGCTATATATGACTTAATTATTTTAACTTTGTGTGTTGCAGTGCTTGGCTAACTGAATTTGTTGGTGTGTAATTGACTTGCCTTATTGTGGATATTTTGGTCTGGGAAGAGTCATAACTTGAATTTATGTGTTCTGGTTGATGAGTTGCCATATGTGTTGATTTAAAATTCCATATTACCTTTCAAAAAATGAGACTTATCATTGGTTAAGATGGTAAGGGGACGAGACCTATGACTATAGGGGAGCTACAGTTCCAGGACAGTCGAGACTTGGTTGGGAACCATGGGAACAAGGGGGCTGTTCGAACATGATAATGGGAATGTGTTATTGTGAATAGTTTTCTTACATAATTCGAGTTTGTTGTGGTGATATTGGATATTAAGATTTGGTCTGTATATTACCAGGAATGGTGATGGGGTGTTGTTTAAATACCATGGCGGAACTTATGCCATTAATAACGATAACTGGGAATGGGGATGAGTTGTTTCTACTGAAAATTTAATTTTTCTGGGCTGTCAACATTTGGACTGCCATAGCGGAACTATACCGCTACGATGATCCTTCTATAGTGGGAATTTTTACCGCTACGGCAGTACCGCAATAGCGAAATAACAATCGCTATAGCGAGGAGGCTCGGGGCAGAATGCCTGCCCTATTTTTTCCCTGTTTTATTTTTCATTCTTGGGTCATTTTAAATCGCTAATTGAGCTGCGAGCTATTGCAGAAATTATTTATCATCCATGCGCGATAAGAGGAAAGAGTAGATATGATAGCCCAGGGCATTAGTGAAATTTTGATTTACCACTGGTGGGAATAGTCACTCATGTAGAATTTGGAAAAAAATAACCCGTAATTGACTGAGTAGTGTTGGACATTGCTCATAGGCTTATGTTATGAGGGTGATTATTGGCTGGTTTATTATTGATGATCCTTAATGGTAGGGTCAGTTGAGGGAGTGGGGTTATTAAATGGATTCTTTAACATTTTTATTCCTCTTGTCGGTCATGATAATACCAGTATTACTGCTCATTAAGTGGTGGGGGTGTGCTCGCCATAGCATTGGTTAGGGTGTAAGTGCCCGGGTAGAATTCCCTCTAAGACGAGAGTTGACAAAAACCTCAAGCTAGGATGAGTTCCAATGGAATTTTCACTGTTGCGCGGTTTAGAGATACGTGGTGTCTCAGGGCACAGTGTTGACAAGAGTAAGGTGATACTATAATATATGAGGCGCATAGTACCCCGTAAGAAGCTTCCAGAATGGAGTTCGGGTTAGTAGAACTCCAGATATAGCGAGAAAGGGGTCGCGATAGTGGGATCTAGTCCCCTTGGCATGAAAATTATTTTTTGTTCGTTAGTTGAGTTTCTTTCACTCTAGTGTTTCGATGAGGCCTCAGATTTCTTGGGCACTCGGCGAGGGGTAATCTATCTAGCCTTGTGCAGCTCGAAGGAAGGAATTCCTTGATAGAGAGGGAATTAGTTGAATTTTTATTGAGTTGGGTACACCAAGGGATTTGGAAATTTTGGTGATTTACGTAAGGTTATATTTACGCTGTCATAGTAGAGCGTTAAGGTTCAAGGGGCAGGCTCCTTCTTCTCTTTCCATCTTAGAGATCGTTCGGGGATGAACGATGGGTACATTGGTATCTGTTCTAATGACATGTTCAGTCATTATTAAAAGGCACCTCATATCGGGTGGATTATTCGTGCGAAGAAACGGGTTAGAAAACTTCTGGATTGAGGATTTGGAAATCTTGGACTAGTCTAGTCTAGGACGAATTCTGAATAAGGTAAGGTCTAGGGAAATTCTGGTGAGGATTTGGTATTATATCTTGGGTCGAGCTAGTTTTTCCGTTATCCAAGACTTTAAGGAGTCCTGGGGACTTTTCAGAAATAAATTTGGGTGAGTAGAGCTCCCAATATGAAAGTTGACGTGAAAAGGGTTGGTACAAAATGTCAGGATTTCAAAGTATGTTATGAAATGGGCCATTTGTGGGAATATTTTGAGGTTCTGTTTCGTGTGTCAATCTCTATGGCAGTTGACACAGCGCTATAGCAGCCTCCACTATAGAGAAGAAATTATTTCAATAGCAGAAGTCAACGCCGGTCAGCACCAATAGAGCGGTAGGTTCCACTACAGCGGTACCGCTATAGTGGAGTGTGGATCGCTATAGCGGAGCGATGAGATCAGAAAACTCTAAAATGGGTTTTATATTTTTATTCTCTCCCATTCAGCTTAGAAACAGATGAGGGTTACTCCAAGAACCCTCCTTGGCTGCTCCAAGGCTTGGGAGTTATGGGGAGGGGAGATTCCGGTTAAAAGGATGCAAAACCATGGATTTAGGGCCTGTCATCCATTAAAGAACGCCTTCATGGAGCCAGAAATTGCACTGCACAGCTACTTGGCGTCCAAGTAAGCTAGGTTTTCTTCATGAGTAGATTGACTTGTTTTCATTTCATACGTATTGTATAGAATGAAAAGGAGAATCCATGCCTAGGCCTTTGGGCACGGAGTCTGGAGGATTGTTGTAGTTAAATTAGTTGAACTAGAAATGATTGGGTTGTGATATTGTGTGGTAATTTTCCGGGTTGTCATGTTAATTGTGGGTTGTATGATGATAAAATCCAAGGTCTAGAGTGTCGGGAGGGTTCGGAGAACCAGGGAAAGCTTGGGAAATTAATGACAGGTTAAAGAGGGAATTCTCTGAAATGTTTGTTATAAAGGAAGTAGAATGTCGTAAATGGTTGAATTACCAGGGTAAGGGGAGGTCTTCCCTATGTTGTAATTCGGTCCTAGGGGAAGGTTCAAGAATGGGTGTACCTACTAGTATGCATTAAGGGGTGAACTGGGGTTAATCTTCGGACGAAATTTCATTGTTGAGTTTATGTACCATGAATGGGGGGTAGGTGATGGTTATTAATTTCCTTTATGCATTGTATGTTCATGTGCTTTTGCTTAAGTATAGTATGAGTTGCATACTTAGGGAATAGTTATGAATATCAAAATATCCAGATAGCAGTCTTGTAAAATAAACTGGGTGTTATTGCTTGTTGGTGGACAAGTGTGTTTTGTTCATTGTTTGTGACTTTTGGATTTCTGTGTGAAAATAGTTGGCTCGAGTACCATGCCTGGTACAGGTATACTAATGGTTGGCTCGAGTACTACGCCTGGTACATGTTCTATAGTGGTTGGATCGAGTACCACGCCTGGTACAAAATACTAATGGTTGGCTCGGGTACCATGCTTGGTACAAGTTCTATATTGGTTGGCTCGGGTACCACTCCTGGTACAAGTTTAATATGTATTATTAGTTGTGTTTGTCAATGGTTCCATGAGTGTGCCGGGTTGTATTCTTGACTTGTGATTGATTATGTTGGTCCCTGAGAGATCGGATTATTGCACTTAAATATGGGGGATGGTCCTGGGGTGGACCAGATATTGTATGTTAACACTAGATGTGGGTAGAGGGATCCTTGGTCGATCCAGAAAAGATAAAAGGGGTATATGCTATTGTTACTTGTTCATTGTTTAAGTTGGTTGTGAAACCTATTCCATGTGATTGATTAGTTTAGAAGGAAGACTGAGAGTCTGAAATTATAGTGTTATGGTTTTACTTGTCGTTTCATTACATATTGGTTCCTTGAGGGAACCGGATATATCTGCAATTGTTGTTCCTTACATGTTGGGTTTCTGAGAGGGCCGGAGTTATTATTATTTGGCGTATAGTTGGTCCTTGAAAGACTGGGTTAGTGTGCTTAAGTGACAAGGTGGTTTTTCTATGAATCGGGGTCGCATGTTATTGTCATAGGTGGTATCCTAGGGATCCTTGTTGGTTCGGGTTATGTGAAAAGGATATATGTTTGTTGTCACTGAGATTTGTCAATGTCGGTTAGACTTGTTACATTCGGTTGATAAGTTGAGGAGGAGATTTGTAGTATGGTTTTAATGTTGATTGTGGTTACTTGTCGAGTATGGCCCTGGGGGTTATTGGGATGGGTTGTATTAGTAGGTGACAGTACGATGATTGTAGTCTACGTCACTAAGTAGTGGGGTGTCGCTGAGTCATAGTTGTTGGCTGGGTAAAGGAATGGTAGCCTGGGTTTTCATATGTTGACTCTTATTTCATGAATTGAAGTTTAACCATGGAAATTTCTACATGCATGAAGTTTATTTAAGCAAATTGGATTTTGATAGCATGTTCCTTACGGATTTTTAAGCATGCGCATGCCTAGTTCCTATGATTCTATGAAAGTATATGTTTTATGAAAATTTAACTAGATCCATGCAAATTTTACAAGTCATGAAGTATCCAAGTTTTCCATGTTATGAAGTATTATGCAAGACAAGACACCCGATGTTACATCAATGCTCGTGAATCGATTTCTAAACCAAATTCATGAGTAGTATGACGATCCGGGGCATGAACAAGTTATGAACAAGTTATGAACAAGTTTGGCATCAGATATGTCACATGTATATGAGCTCATGTTATATGTTTTTGGAGTAGTATTTAGCACCGAGAGATGACGGTTCAGATAACCCAAGTCCAAAACTACGTTGCCACCGTAGATTGCCC
Source organism: Jaltomata sinuosa (assembly GCA_003996215.1). Taxonomy (NCBI): domain Eukaryota; kingdom Viridiplantae; phylum Streptophyta; class Magnoliopsida; order Solanales; family Solanaceae; genus Jaltomata; species Jaltomata sinuosa. The sequence goes on from QJPP01005759.1 coordinate 24,154, forward strand.
TCCGTGGCTTATCATGACAGGATCCTGGTACGATATGGTTCTAACCTTGGCCAGTTAGGACAACTCTTTTCAGTGGGGGTACACGACACTGAACTCCATGTAGCTCAGCATGTTTTAATGTCGGTTAAGAAAAACTCCCACAAGTTATTTTCAATCTATGAAGTTATACGATCCTATATTATGAACCTTAAGTTTTATTTTACGTTTCATGTTTTATACTTTGATATCTATTCATGTTTCTTCTTTACGTAACAAGTTCATCCTTAAGAATGTCTTAAACTTTTTTTTATCATGATTCATGCATCGCTCACATACTCGGTACATCCTATAGTACTGACGCATATCTTGCGCTGCATCCTTTGATGATGCAGATTCAGGTGTTCCTTCCCAGACACGTGGCTAGAGTTTCCAGGCCACTTTCTGTTGGCTGTGGGTGAGCCCTCTTAGGTCGAGGGCTAGTTGTATTTTAGAGTGTTGATTCTTACTTTCGTACTTCGAGTTAACTAGGGTCTTGTCCTAGCAACTTCTTATGTCATGTAGAGGCTTTCAGACTTAGATAGTGATTGAGTCTCTTTTCGGATCTTGTATTTCTATTCAACTTGGTTATCTATGTATGAAATTCCGGATTTATCTATTTTGCTTCCGCTTATCTTTGTTATGCTTAAGAATGCTATGACAAAGGGTTAGCTTGGGGAACTTGTGGTCCCAAGTCCCTTGTTACGTCTAGGGGATATCCTCAGGGCGTGACAAAATTGTAACACACCGGAAATCAAACCAGATATCTAAGTTAAAATATCAGAAAAATTCCATGTTTCAGGAATGACGGGTCCAATCCATGGACCGTGGTTTGAACCACGAGTCATGGAATGGAACCGTAGTTCCTGTCTATTTGGTTCAGCCTCTGGTCTAGAACCACGAGTTGGTTCTATGGACCATGGTTCAAATCACGAGTCCATCCTGTCCACTCGTGGAACATATGTCAGAGGGATAGTAGGCCCCCCAGGTTCCACGACTTGGATTGACAACTCGTCGTATAAACGATGACCCATTATTTTGAGTCATGGTTTGACCCAAAGATCAGCTAAGTACCCAACAACGACGACTCCAACTAATGACTCATCGTTTGTTCTACGGGTCTGTCCTGTTGACCCATAGAAAGGCTTCTGCAGACTGCCTAGTCGACCAGGTTCCACGAGTTAGAACCACGAGCCGTGGTTCAAACGACGACCCATGGAACCAACCCGTAGAACCTGAAAGCGACCCTTTTTAACAGTTTCATCACCTTTCATTCGTTGCATGGATGACCATTAGCCGATTCATCCATCCTTTATATAGCTTACCAGACCAGATACCAATTGGAACCTTCCCGGTTCCAATTTTCCTTGCTTGTCTTACTGCAACCGGAGTCTAATGACATCCTTACTTTGTTGAGATACCAATTGGAATCGAGAGATACCAATTGGACTCAACTCATACAAGCAAGTGAAAGAACCACACGAAAAGGAATGAAAGAAGAGATATGTTTCCTAGAATGCTTCATAGCTTCCCTTGGGTTAGATGTGAACATCTACACACCAATCCGCGGGACTCTATTCGACATTTTTCTCTTGTAGTAGGAGACGGGTAACCTGGGCTCTGATACTCTGATACCATCTGTCACGACCCAACTACCAGGCCATACGGGCACCTACTCTAATCCACCTAGATAGGCGAACCCTTACCACCCGAACCAACAGGCAATGCGGAAAAGAAAATAAACCATTAAATAAGTCCTTTAATACATGAGGAATCCCTTTACATATGTTTGGAAAATCTTTATACAACAACTTTCGAAAATTACACAACCTTTAAAACTTGTGAGAAAATTTATTAACAATATAAACACCTTCCCCAGAACCTAGTCTAAGCCGGTACAAGAGCTTCTAAAAGATGAGCTTATAACATAAAATGGACACAACTCCCACCATAGAAGGAAGTAGGAGCTGCTGGAAGATCACCGCAATCCTGAACCTGTGAAACATCACCAACCCTGCAACCAGACTATACCCACTATACCCAAAAAGGTATAGCAAGAGTAGACTCACTACAAACACACGTACTGGTAGGCATCATCGGCTGACCCGAATTCAATCCTACCATCATATAAAAATCAAGATAAAATGCACAATGTAAATGCTCCACCCCTTTCAACATCACTTTTATCAATTACCCCTTTCAGAACCGACCTTCCTAACCTTTAGACTTCCCAAGTCACCTTGACCTTTACCAATATCAATGTCAGTGGCCGGACTACCATTTCCATACCCAAGTCAACCGCCTTGCGTGACATTCAGACTTAGACCGACTAATTTCCCAACACAACCACCTATACCCGTGGTATTACTTACCAGTGTACGGACCTTTCACGGACCTCTAGGACAACTTTTCATCCTGGTTATAACAACCAACAACTACAACCCCAGAATTTCAATCTTACTCCCAATTTACCAATAACATGAGATTCACCTAGCAACTATTGACACATTCAATGACAACAACAAAGTTATATCTGAATCCCTTTCTCATCCCGAAACTTGGACCCTCCAAGGATCCTCTACCCACACCTAAGTGTTCAACAAGCTACCCGGTATACCCCAAGACCTATCCTTATGCTTATTAACCAGAAATAATCCTTGATCGTCATTAGTACACTTAATGACAATAAATTGTGAACTTATAACATTTTTTACATAGTCTGGACCCACCCGAATCCCCCTAACACATCTAGGTGTTAACATGACAACCCGGTCTACACCAAGACCAACTAATAATTAACATCATAACCCAGTCTACACCAAGACCAACTAATAACATGATATAACAACCCGGCCTACACCAAGACCAACTAATAACATGATATAACAACCCGGTCTACATCAAGACCAAACTCATAACATGATATAACAACCTGGCTTACACCAAGACCAAACTCATAACATGATATCACAACCCGGCCTACACCAATACCAAACTCATAACATGATATCACAACCCGGCCTACACCAAGACCAAACTTATGACATGATATAACAACCCAGCCTACACCAAAACCAAAATCATAACATGATATAACAACTCGGCCTACACCAAGACCAAACTCATAACATGATATAACAACCCGGCCTACACCAAGACCAAACTCATGACATGATATAACAACCCGGCCTACACTAAGACCAACTTATAACATGATACAACAACTCGGCCTACACCAAGACCAAACTCATAACATGATATAACAACCCGGCCTACACCAAGACCAAACTCATACCATGATATCATAACCCGGCCTACACCAAGACCAAACTCATAACATGATATAATATAATAATTTATAAACACAGTCCGGTCCACTCATGGAACCAACACCAATTAACACAATGCAACAATATCAATGAAATGGTGCAGTAAAGTAAACCCATACCAGGTGTGGTACCCGAGCCAACCGTTAGTAATTTCCCATACCAGGCATAGTAACTAAGCCAACCATTTATTATACTCATACCAGGCATGGTACCCGAGCCAATCGAATGTTAATCAATCCACAGTCACAACATTGAACAATCAACTTATAAACCAACAAGCAACACACAGTTCAATTCACAAACTGTAATACATGACTCTTAGACATTTCTAACAATCCCTAAGCAATTTATCTCATATAAGCACTTAGATAAGACTACACAACATACAAAATTTACAGGAATCATTAATCATCACCTACCCCTCCCCAGGTGGATGACTTAGCCCAACCCTTGTCCGAGGATCAACCCGTTTCCCCTTACTGACATATAATGAATGATTTACTTTCTTAGCATAATTTAGCAACTATGTGATTCCCGAGACTTTTACCCAACACCGAACACAGAGTGGGAACACCTCCCCTTAGCCTTAGTAAAACCAACAACAACATCTCATGCCATTTACATTTTCGAAACCTTATCTAGGAGTTTCTCATTTCCATTACCCGTAGTTCCCAAGCATTCTCCCGGTTCCCCGAACCTTCCCGACATTCCAGTCCCCAAGCCTATCATTTTATTCTACCAAAATAATAAAATATTCACATTATACAATTCATAAGACCAACCCTTCAATCCATACCATTCCTAATTCACACATAACCAGTATTGAATCCGCCAGACTCCGTGCTCGAAAGCTTAACCATGGATTCTCCCTTTCATTCTACACAATAATAGGAAATAAAAATGGTCAATCTATTCTTGGAAAGAAACCTAGCCTACCTGGATGCCGAGCAGCGATTCCATGCCCTTTATGGCTCCGTGAAGGCATTCCTTGATGATTCTGCAGGCCATAATCCATGGTTTCACGTCCCTTTTGTTGGAATCCCTCCTCCTCATGGCTCACAAGCCTTGGAGCAGCCTAGGAGGGTTTTTGATATAGCTCTCATCTATTTTTAGGGCTGAAGGGAAGAGAATAAAATTAAAAACCTATTTATGGCTTTTCTGGTCCCATCGCTCCACTATAGCGGTCCCCATTCCACTATAGCAGTACCGCCGTAGCGGAGTCAACCGCTATGGCGGAGGTTGACCGTCTTGACTTCTGCTATAGCGGTAATTATTCCTCTATAGCGGAGGTCACCATGGTAGAGCAGTAGCACTCGTCACGGATAGAATGTCAAAAAATTCCTGAAAAGATCCCTTTTTACAATGCACCTTGAATTCTCGACGTTCCTAAATAACCCTCTCATGTCAACCTCGATTCTAGGAGCTCTACTTATCCGAATTCGATTCCAAGAATCCCCCGGACTCCTTTATGTCTTAGCTAGATAGAAAACTAGCTCAAATCGAGACATCAAACCTAATCCTTACCCGAATTGCCCTGGACTATACCTCGCTCTAATTCTGACCAAGGCTAGCCTTGCACAGAATTTTCAACTCCCAACTCAAAATATTCTAACCTGAAACTTGGCATTAAATGTTTACCCATAATGACAAACCCGATCGAACAGATACCAATTTACCCATCGTTCATCCCCGAACGATCTCTAAGGCTGAAAAAGAAGAAGGATCCCGCCCTCTGAACTTTGACGCTCTATCATGACAGCGTAAATCTAACTTTATGCAAACCACCAAAACTTTCGAATCCCTTGGTATACCCAACTCAACTAAAATATAATTCACTTCCACTCTGTCAAGGAATCCCTTCCATCGAGCTACACAAGGTAACTAGATTACCCCTCCCCGAGTGCCCAAGAAATTTGGGGCCTCATCGAAACACCGGAGCGCCTGTACTCATAAGAAAGAAAAACAAGACCAGATCCCACCATTGCGACCCCTTCTTCCGCTACACCCGGAGTTCTACTAACCTGAACTCCATTGCGAAAGCTTCCTACGTGGTACTATGCCTCTCACATATCATCCTATCACCTTACTCCTATCGATACTATGCCCCGAGACACCATGTATCTCTAAACCACGCAACAATAAGGATTTTCTTGGGCTCATCCTACCTTGAGATTTTCATCAACTCTCATCTTGTGGGGGGGGGGGGGGGGATTTTTACCCGGGCGCTTACACCCTAACCAATGCTATGGAGAGAATACGCTCACAATTTAACGAGCAGTAACACTGGGTATTATCATGGTCACAAGAGACACAATAATGCTAAAGAAACCCATTTAATAACCCTGCTCCTTCAATCGACCCTACCACTAAGGATGATCAACACTAAAACAGTCAATAATCACCTCATCACATAGCCTATGAGCAGTGCCCAACACTACTCAATCAGTCACGAGTCATTTTTCCAAACTCTACATAGGTGACTATTCTCACCAATGGTCAGTCATAGTTTTACCAATCCCCCGGGCTACCATATCTACCCTTTCCTTTGGTTGCGCTCGGATGCTAAGTATTTAGGAAAATTAACTTATATGCATGCTATATAAGTTCTTAGTTGATTTCCTTGTTTCACATGACAGCCCGTAATACAACTGTTGCCTTTAGATGCCCTGGGAATGAATGAAAAACAGGGGAAAGACAGAGTGAGGCTTCTGCCTCGCGCTCTTCCGCTATAGCGGTGGCCGATCCGCTATAGCAGTTCTGCTGTAACGATAACCATACCACTACCGCGTTCCCGATGGTAACAACCCAGAAACTTGAAATTTTCAGTAAGTGTATCCTTTCCCTTTCCCAGTTACCTTTGTTTAGTCCTGTAAATACCGACATGGTCTTAAACCACCCTTAAGACCATTCCTGACATCAAACTCATCACAATTCAACATAAAATACTATCAATTACAAAGAGTTAACACTAGACAATTGTTCCCAACAATATCTTCCCGCTATTACACACTAATGACTCCCTTGTTCCCATAGTTCCCAACCAAGTCCTGACTGTCCTGAAACCGAAGCTTTCCTACAGTCACAATTTCCAATCTCTTATCATCTTAACCAATGATAAGCCCTTTTTCAAAATGCAGTACCACTTTTGAATCAAGACTTTTAACAGCTTATCACAACCTAATGTACACAGAATTTTCAACTTAATGACCCTCTGCAGACACAACATGCACGATAGACAACAATTTACACATATTTCAAGCAAGTCACACGAGAGTTGTACAACACAACATTTCAACTTCAAGTTACAACTAAATCAAGTCACACAATTTACTCTCTATTTGTCCCATGGATGACCATTAGTCGATCATCCATGTCTTACCATAACTCCCGCTATTAAGAAATAATAGCCCTTGTCCCTGGTACTTATTCACATACCAACCACTTGAAACCTGAGTTCCCACAAGTGTATATATCCTTTTCCCTTATCATTTTTACCAATGATAATACCCTGCCCAACATTTAGCATACTATTTTCCACTTGAATTACAAAACAAGAATTCCTTCAATCATTAATACATAACCAAGTTAAGACTCTTCACTAACTACAAATTTCAAGGCAACTCAGCAATTACACACCACAAAATTACAGTCATTCAAACCATGCAATACATACAATCACGAGTCTCAAGCTTTGACACTCAATCAAACTAGTTTCATCACCTTTCATTCGCTTCATAGATGACTGTTAGCCGATTCATCCATCCTTTATATAGCCTCCCAGGCTAGATACCAATTGGAACCTTCCCGGTTCTAATTTTCCTTGCTTGTCTTACTGCAACCGGAGTCCAATGACATCCTTACTTCATTGAGATACCAATTGGAATCGAGGGATACCAATTGAACTCAACTCATACAAGCAAGTGAAAGAACCGCACAAAAAGGAATGAAAGAAGAGAGATATTTCCTAGAATGCTTCATAGCTTCCCTAGGGTTAGATGTAGACGTCTACACACCAATCCGCGGGACTCTATTCGACATTTTTCTCTTGTAGTAGGAGACGGGTAACCTGGGCTCTGATACCATCTGTCATGACCCAACTACCAGGTTATACGGGCACCTACTCTAATCCATCTAGATAGGCGAACCCTTACCACCCGAACCAACAGGCAATGCGGAAAAGAAAATAAACCATTAAATAAGTCCTTTAATACATGAGGAATCCCTTTATATTTGTTTGGAAAATCTTTATACAACAGCTTTCAAAAATTACACAACCTTTAAAACTTGTGAAAATTTATTAACAATATAAACACCCTCCCCAGAACCTAGTCTAAGCCGGTACAAGAGCTTCTAAAAGATGAGCTTATAATATAAAATGGACACAACTCCCACCATAGAAGGAAGTAGGAGCTGCTGGAAGATCACCGCAATCCTGAACCTGTGAAACATCACCAACCCTGCAACCAGACTATACCCAAAAAGGTATAGCAAGAGTAGAATCACTACAAACACACGTACTGGTAGGCATCATCGGTTGACCCGAATTCACTCCTACCATCACATAAAAATCAAGATAAAATGCACAATGTAAATGCTCCAGCCCTTTCAACATCACTTTTATCAATTCCCCCTTTCAGAACCGACCTTACTAACCTTTAGACTTCCCAAGTCACCTTGACCTTTACCAATATCAATGTCAGTGGCCGGACTACCATTTCCATACCCAAGTCAACCGCCTTACGTGACATTCAGACTTAGACCGACTAATTTCCCAACACAACCACCTATACCCGTGCTATTACTTACCAGTGTCCGGACCTTTCACGGACCTCTAGGACAACTTTTCATCCTGGTTATAACAACCAACAACTACAACCTCAGAATTTCAATCTTACTCCTAATTTACCAATAACATGAGATTCACCTAGCAACTATTGATATATTCAATGACAACAACAAAGTTATATCTGAATCCCTTTCTCATCCTAAAACTCAGACCCTCCAAGGATCCTTTACCCACACCTAAGTATTCAACAGGCTACCTGGTCTACCCCAAGACCCATTCTTATGTTTATTAACCACAAATAATCCTTGACCGCCATTAGTACACTTAATGACAATAAATTGTGAACTTATAACCTTTTTTACATAGTCTGGACCCACCCAGATCCCCCTAACACATCTAGGTGTTAACATGACAACCCGATCTACACCAAGACCAACTAATAATTAACATCATAACTCGGTCTACACCAAGACCAACTAATAACATGATATAACAACCCGACCTACACCAAGACCAACTAATAACATAATATAACAACCTGGCCTACACCAAGACCAAACTCATAACATGATATAACAACCCGGCCTACACCAAGACCAAACTCATAACATGATATCACAACCTGACCTACACCAAGACCAAACTCATAACATGATATCGCAACCCGGCCTACACCAAGACTAAACTCATTACATGATATAACAACCCAGCCTACACCAAGACCAAACTCATAACATGATATAACAACTCGGCCTACACCAAGACCAAACTCATAACATGATATAACAACCCGGCCTACACCAAAACCAAACTCATGACATGATATAACAACCTGGCCTACACCAAGACCAACTCATAACATGCTATAACAACCCGGCCTACACCAAGACAAAACTCATAACATGATATAACAACTCGGCCTACACAAAGACCAAACTCATAACATAATATAATATAACAATTTATAAACATAGCCCGGTCCACTCATAGAACCAACACCAATCAACACAATGCAACAATATCAATGAAATGATGCAGTAAAGTAAACCCGTATCAGGTGTGGTACCCGAGCCAACCATTACTATTTTCTCATACCAGGCGTGGTACCCAAGCCAACCATTTGTTATACCTGTACCAGGCGTGGTACCCGAGCCAATTGAATGTCAATCAATCCACAGTCACAACAATGAAAAATCAAATTGTAAACCAACAAGCAACACACAGTTCAATTCACAGACTGTATTACAAGACTCTTAGACATTCCTAACAATCCCTAAGTAATGTATCTCATACAAGCACTTAGATAAGAGTACATAATATACAATATTTACAGGAATCATTAACCATCACCTACCCCTCCCCGGGTGGATAACTTAGCTCAACCTTGGTCCGAGGATCAACCCATTTCCCCTTACTGAGATATAATGAACAATTTCCTTTCGTAGCATAATTTAGCAACTATGTGATTTTCGAGACTTTTACCCAACACTGAACACAGAGTGGGAATACCTCCCCTTAGCTTTAGTAAAATCAAAAATTATATCTCATGCCATTTACATTCCCGAAACCATATCTAGGAGTTTCCCATTTCCATTACCCGTAGTTCCCAAGCATTCTCCTGGTTCCCCGAACCTTCCCGACATTCCAGTCCTCAAGCCTATCATTTTATTCTACCAAAACAATAAAATATCCACATTATATGAATCATAAGATCAACCCTTCAATCTATACAATTCCTAATTCACACATAACCAGTATTGAATCCGTCAGACTCCATGCCCGAGAGCCTAACCATGGATTCTCCCTTTCATTCTACACAATAATAGGAAATAAAAATGGTCAATCTACTCTTGGAAAGAAACCTAGCCTACCTAGATGCCGAGTTGTTATTCCATGCCCTTTATGGCTCCATAAAGGCATTCCCTGACGATTCTGCCGGCCCAAATATATGGTTTCGCGTCCCTTTCACTGGAATCCCTCCTCCCCATGGCTCTCAAGCCTTGGAGCAGCCTATGAGGGTTTTTGGAATAGCTTTCATCTATTTTTGGGGCTGAAGGGAAGAGAATGAAATTAAAAACCCATTTCTGGGTTTTATAGTCCCATCGCTCAGCTATAACAGTCCCCGTTATGCTATAGCAGTACCGCCATAGCGGAGTCAACCGCTATGGTGGAAGTTGACCGTCTTGACTTTCGCTATAGCAGTAATTATTCCGCTATAGCGGAGGTCACCATGGCAGAGTGGTAGCACTCGTCACAGATAGAATGTCGAAAAGTTCCTGAAAAGAGCCCTTTTTACAAGGCATCTTGAATCCCCAATGTTCTGTAATAACCCCTTCGCATCAACCTCGATTCCGGGAGCTCTACTTATCCGAATTCAATTCTAAAAAGTCCCCCAGACTCCTTTATATCTTAGCTATACAGAAAACTAGCTTAAATTGAGACATTGAACCTAATCCTTACCCAAATTTCCCTGGACTATACCCTGCTCTAATTCCGGCCGAGGCTTGCCTAGCCCAGAATTTTCAACTCCCAACTCAGAAGTATTCTAACCCGAAACTTAGCATGAAATGTTTACCCATAACGATGAACCTTGTCGTTACAACAAGTCATGAAGTATGCAAGTTTTCCATGTTATGAAGTATTATAAAAGACTAGACACCCGATGTTCCATCAATACTCATGAATCAATTTCTAAACCAAATTCATGTGTAGTATGATGATCTGGGGCATGAACAAGTTATGAACAAGTTTGGCATCAGATATGTCATATGTATATGAGCTCATGTTATATGTTTGGGAGTAGTATTTAGCACCGAGAGACGAGGGTTCAGATAACCCAAGTCCAAAACTACGTTGCCACCGTAGGTTGCCCTCTGTGGCTTATCATGACAGGATCCTTGTACGACATGGTTCTAACCTTGGCCGGTTAGGACAACTCTTTTCAGTGGGGGTACATGACACTGAAATCCATGTAGCTCAGCATGGTTTAATGTCGGTTAAGAGAAACTCCCACAAGTTATTTTCAAGCTATGAAGTTATATGATCCTATATTATGAACCTTAAGCTTTATTTTATGTTTCATGTTTTATACTTTGATATCTATTCATTTTCCTTCTTTACTTAATAAGTTCATCCTTACGCATGTTTAAAACTATTTTTATCATGATTCATGCATCGCTCACATACTTGGTACATCCTATAGTACTGATGCATATCTTGCATTGTATCCTTTGATGATGTAGATTCAGGTGTTCCTTCCCAAACACGTGGCTAGAGCTTCCAGGCAACTTTTTGTCAGCTGTAGATGAGTCCTCTTAGGTTGAGCGCTAGTTATATTTTAGAGTGTTGATTCTTAATTTCGTACTTCGAGTTAGCTAGGGTCGTGTCCTAGCAACTCCTTATGTCATGTAGAGGATTTCAGACTTAGACACTGATTGAGTCTCTTTCAAATCTTGTATTTCTATTTGACTTAGTTATCTATGTATGAAATTCTAGATTTATCTATTTTGCTTCCACTTATCATTGTTATGCTTGAGAATGCTATGACCAAGGGTTAGTGTAACACCCCATGCACGTATCCAGCTATCTAAGTAAAAAATCTCAGAAAATTTCAAAGTTTCCAGAGACGATGGCTCAGATGACGATCTGTCATTTGGAAGCACGGGCCCATCTTGTGCTCCCATCATCCCATCTCCAGAAGACCCCTCAGAGTGTCCCAGAAATGACGAGTCCAAGAATGGTCCATCCTTCTGGATGACGGACCGTCTTCTCAGCTTTCCTGGTACTCGTCATCCTAAATTCAGAAACCTATCTTCCAAGTGCTAGAAATGATGAGTCAAAGGATGGCCCATCCTTTTGGATGACGAGTCATCGTTCCAACCGTAATCCCTGAGGTCCAGTAGCCCCCAGACTCTTTCAGTCAAACCATGATTCCCTTAGACAGTCCGTCCTTCTGGACGACGGACCATTATCCAACCCGTGGTTACTGACTTCTACAATTTTTCCATCTTTTAAGTCCAAGGGTATTTTGGTCATTTTCTACCCTATTATGTATTAAGTGAAGTTGTTTTGACTACTTTTAGAAGGGTTTTCACCCATATTATGCTAAGTCCCTCTTAAGTTCATCATTCTTCACTCAAAAAGGAAAGTTGCTCTCAAACTCAAGTCTCCAAGCTCCAAGTCAAGTCTCCTTATTCTTTTCCAATCAAGTGGGTAATATTCCACCAAGGTATGTGGGTTTTTAACAAAGGGTTCCTTTCACCCTTGTGCCCAAAATCCCCAATTCTTATGTTGAAATATGAACTACTGAAATTAGGGTTTTGATCTAAATTGAGGAAAATTTATGAAATCAGTTTCTATGTTTAAATTCATGGTTTCCTCTTGATTACTCATGATTTAAGTATGATTCTCTTGTTGTTTTTAAAAGACCAAGCATGAAAGTTGATTTTTAGCATGAAACTATGAAATTGCATGTTTTCAAGAGAAACTTAGCATGATTAGATATCATGGCCTTGATGTATTTATGAAATTGCATGCCTAATTCTTCAAGTATGAATTTAGAAAGAAAAGCTTGTTTTTGAATTATGGCTATGCTAAGCTTATGAACTATGATATGAAAGTTGCACGATACCCGATGTGTTTTCATGCTTTATGTATAAGATTTGGCATGAGAGTATGCCTTCATGATTATGAGCTATATGTATGCATGTTTTGGGAGTAGTATTTAGCACCGAGAGGACGGGGTGAGAGTACCCTTTGTCCCATAAACGATGTTGCCAGCATAGGTCATGATATGATATGATATGATATGATATGTGCCTTAAAGGCTTATGAGAGTGGATCCACGTCTTTATGTATGGTGTCCTTGCCTTAGCGGGGCATAGGACAGCTTTGCCAACTAGGGTTATATAGTTGGGTATGGTGACTTATTCCTTGGCAGGGTTCAAAGTCAGCTTTGCTAACTGGGGTTTACAGTTAGATTCCATGTAGCTCACGTGGTTTCATGTCGGTTATAAGAAACTCCTGTATGTTATGTTTTCAAGTTTTCTAAGCTTTATGAACCTTCTTATGAAACATCATCTTGAAGTTGGCTTTTGCCTTATGATTTAGCTTTTCATGCTGATATATTTTCATGATACTCTACTACGTATGAATTATGTTTAAGTACCCTTTTAAAGCATGTTCTCCTTACTTATGCATCGCTCACATACTTAGTACATTCCATAGTACTAACGCATATTGTGTTGCATCTTTTATGATGCAGACTCAGGTACCCCTTCTCAGCTTTGTGGCTAGAGTCTCAGGCCACTTCCTTAGTCAGCTGTGGTGAGTCCTCATGGTTCGAGGACTAGTTATGCTTTTCCTTATGTTAGCTTTACTTTTATACTCCGAGTTAGATAGGGTCTTGTCCTAGCAACTCTTATGTTATGACTAGAGGCTTTCAGACATAGTTTGTATTCGAGTTCCCTTTTTGGATATTGTATGTTATGTGGCTCTTAGACCCTTATTGATGTTTCCTTATTGGATTTCCATATTATGCTTCCGCTTATCTTTTGTTATGCTTGAGAATGCCATGGCCAAGGGTTAGCTTTGGATCCTTGTGGTCCCGAGTCCCGTGTTACATCTAGGGGGTAACCTCGGGGCATGATAGTTAGCTTGCAAAACTTGTGGTCTCGAGTCCCGTGTTACGTCTAGGGGGTAGCCTCGGGGCGTGACATATGAAAGCTTTAAGTTGACTATCAAATATTTGTTGACAAAGTTATCACCGAAGATGATCAACTTATATGACTTTCCTTGGGCTTTCAGGGTAATTTTTTTATTTTTTTATTTAGTATTCATTTATTTTTGTTATTTAATAACTATTCTGATTTTTTATTGGCATCTTATTTTTTTAAGGCTTGGGCATTTGAAATCATTCCTCACCTCCGATAGCAAGTTAAGGACTACTCGGAAAAAATTTCTCTTCCAAGGATCCTTAGGTGATTAACTGCCAAGAACAACTCAAAAATGAATGCCCTTGATCTTTTTAACCCTCCTGAAGATGCAGTAAGTCTTCTTTTAAATAAAATAAATTTTACTTAACTTATCTCAGCAGATGAGTAATCTGTTACAACAGATAGGTAATTTGTTGCAGTAGATGGGTGATCTATTGCAACAGATGGGTGATCTGTTGCAACATATCTCTGAATCTGTTAACAGATTACCTATCTACTACAACTTATGCAACTGATGGGTAATCTGTTGTAACAGATCACCCATCTGCTGTAACTTATATTTGAACAACTGGTAACAAATTACATAATCTACTGCAAACTAAGCAACAGATGAGTGATCTGTTGCAACAGGTCCTTATCTGTTATAACATATTACTCATCTGCTACAACAGATCACCCATCTGTTGTAACTTATAAGTTGATTTTAATATATTTACTTTTAATTATAGGTTCTGCATCCCCGACTTATTCCTACACAACAAGAATTGCAAATGTCATTCTTTGTTACTTTAGGGATTGTTGACACAAAACCAGACCCTAAGGTAGACGTGATAAAAAAAAGGAATTGGCTGGAGCAACAACCATCACAAGAAAAACACTTGGGGATGATGAGTTTGTTCTTGATCTGTAGTAACCTATTTAATTATTTCTAACAGATTTCACCATCAGTTGTAATATATAAATGAGTTAAGTTCACAAATATCACCAACTGAAATATCATAGAAATTTCAAGTACAGAATAACAATACTATTATTATTACAACAATAGAGAAAATAAGTCCAACATTAACAATTATGGAGTATTTCGATCTGGGCATGTATTTTTGTATGGCCAACTGTCTTACATATAGAGCATTTATTTATTTTTATTGGAAATGATTCTCTGACTCCACACCTCCTCTTTTTTTGCCTTCTTCTAGGTTTGCTTGGGTCAATATGTAAAGGAGGTATTTCTCTCTCTAAAATCTCTAAAGAATTATTTCAAGATTCTTCAGAAGGCACAGGATGAAATTTCTCACAGTATACAATGATGTATTCTCCATCGTATAATATGAGGATGAGTACTCATAAATCCGCCTACCATAGTCTTCACCATATTGGACTCGAAATGCTGCCATAGCATGTGGACAAGATATTTTATCTAGGTCAAATACTCTATATGTACAAGATCTTTCTTGCAAATCGACCGTAGCAACTTCACCATTATCAGTGACACTGAACCTGTATTTGGCAGTTTGATGAGCTAATAACTTGTTTCCCAAGTTGACGTACTTTGTTATTTTCTTTTACATTTCAGGGACAAAGATGGTTGGTGAATTGATGAACTTCGTACGCTTCTCGTGAAATTTTTGTGCAAATCTCTAATTTATTTCATTAAATAAAGTAACAATGGGAAATTCTCTTTCAACGTCAAACATTATATTCACCAACTCAGCAATGTTTGTCGTCAAAATGTTATACCTATACAAATAAATAATCACTCAGTAAGGTATAATTGACAATAAACTCAAACAAATCACTCAATTTATAACATTATACCTATTTCCCGGACAGAATGCCCTGCTCCACCTGTGGAATCCAACATGTTTAAGATATTCGGCTGCTCCGGGTACCAAGTCTCTTATTTGATTAAAATGGTTATTGAACTCATCAATCTTGTACGCTTTTTCTGCTTTATAAAAATTAGATACGACCTTTGTATTGTGAAAGTTGTTTCAACTATTCTCCCCAAGGTGCCTTATGCAACAATCATAATGAGTTGTAGGGTAGACAATTGAAACCATCTTCTTGATACTTCGATGCCTATCAGAAATTATGCCCAAATCAGCAGTATCATCTACATAGCTTCTCATTTGTTCAAAAAAATATCGGTATGAGGTATCGCACTCTTTGTCAACTACAGAAAAATATGATTCTCCGCATCCTGTGCCACAACTGACAATAAAACTCCTTCATATTTGCTCATCAATAATGTCCCATCAACGGCTATGACTTTTCTTATTTGCTCAAAACCACATATCCAAGCCCCGTAGGCTGCAAAAAAGTACTTAAACTTTCTATTTTCATCAACTTTCAATGCTGTCTTATTTCCTGGATTTGCAGACCAAAGCATATAACGGTAAGCATCAAGCACTTCATACCCGTGCTCATGTGTTCCCCTAATCAAAGTCTTTAATCTACATGCCTTTTCAAATCTTCCAATAACTCACCTTAACACCCAATTATGTACAAATTTTATGTTTCATGTCTTGTGTAGATGGGCCTTTACCTTCGGGAACCTATCTTTAAAAATTTCACCGATGACTTTTGTTGTGGCGTACGGATTATGACTCGTGATATGCTCAGAACCACACGTATGATACTTTACATAGGTTGTAATACAAAATCTGTCAGAACTTAAAAGCTTCACAGCCCTAATCCACCACCTGTGCTCCGGATGTACACATCTAAAACAATACACATTACGCGAATTAATCACCTTCTTGAATTTAAAATCTTTTTTCAAACAAGCAATTTTCAATGAAGTTGCTAGTTCTTGCTTGTTCTTGAATGACATTCCCTTATAGAAACCTGTTTCATCCTCTTGCACATGGCTAGACTGTGTTGATTGAGAATTCTCCACTGTATTTCTCCTAACATCAGGTGTCAGAGTTTGGTCATCCCCACATTTTGGACCATCCAATTCATCTCCACTTCCATTATCTGGAATATCCATATCTACCCTATCCTCGAACTCATTATTTAACATATCTATTTGGTCTTGAGCTAAATTTATGTTCTCTATTGGCTTTTCAATCACGTATACCCTTAAAATGGGCTAGATGCATCACTCAAATAAGCACGCAAACGAACTTGATAGCTTATCTTAAAAGGCAAGACCCTCTGATTTTCAAAAGAGTTGTGCATATAACTAATGACAAGATCTTTCGATTGACAATTTAATTGGCAACAACTGATGGTTAAGTTCACAAAATTATCATATAAAACATCTCTTTGGATTGTCATCGCTATCATCTCTAACATGTCACCATCCTTCCAACGCCAAATAAATCGATTGTTCTTCTCGATCCTTTCACCATGACAACCAACCCCTATTGTTATTAATTTATCTATTAATGGTACCTAAAGAAATTTGTTAAAAAAATCAATAATGATAGAACAGTAAAGTTGTCACGACCCGAGACTAGGCCCCGGACGTAACAGGCATCCCAGACCAATGAAGGCCTGAGAAGATCCCTTAGCATTCATAATAAGCACATTCAATAATAAAAGTTTTGGAAATGGACACATTACTAAAATGTCTGGTTCAATATAAATAAGTCAAAACTAAACCTTAAGGGATCCAATCATACATAATCTACGAAGCCTCTATTCCATAACGAAAAGAAATCATCTATACCAGGATAAGGCCTTGGCAATACCATAAAACAAAATACTATAACAATCTATCATAGAAGTGACCTTCCGAAGGATGGAGGCTCACTAAAAGCTGGGTTTGTCTGCTCAAATGTAGCATTGAGTTGTGTCGCAGGAAGGTGCTTTTGAACCTACATAATACAATGACGTAGCTTCCCGAAGGGTCAGTATGTGGAATGTAGTGGTATACAAAACATAGGAAATAGATATAAAATACTTTGTATGACAAGCTGGCATACAAAACACTTCCAATACAATAACAACAAATATCCTAAGTAGTTTTTATCAAGGAAAAAAATAAACTTATATCATTTACTTTTGAACTAGATGGTATCACCGACTTCTATTTAACACCACGGGCTATATGGGTCTGATCAACGCTCACCGGCTAAGCTCCAACCCATGTTTGCCGCATGAGTTGAGATTTCAATACAATATAGCCAACACAATCATTCTCGTAGAGGAAAATAAGGTCGTCCCAAGTTAAGGTTGAACCATCCTTATGTCGGCAAAACACAGGTTTCGGGTATTGAGACGTTTAGCCTCACGCCTTCTCGGTTAGCCATCTAATTCTCTTAGAGCCCAAATTATTATCGTTTCAATATCTTTAAAAACACCATTCAATAATAACAATTCTGTTAAGGGCATAAACCATTATTGGTATCGTCATACCAAGACTTGAAAGTCATCCATTCCATCATTTAGAACCCATAAGGTCTGTAATTAATCCATTATGCCCACATTTACAAAAAAATTATGTAAGGAAATGACAATCTTCCACCATCGATCCAATATGTTCACAAAATCCATTAAATAGCAAACTAATTAAACTTTAATAAATTATTTGAATGTTTTGAAGAATACATCAAAATCAGTAAAAATCCATCAAATCCCTTCATGTACAATTCATTCTATAGACAATCGTAATTTCAAGCAAAAGATAGGGAAATCATAGTTTGTGCATCTTTAGTCAAGTTATCATACATATGCTTGTAACCCTAACTTCCCACTAACAATCATATAGATGTGTAAGTCTTGAAAACCATAGAGTTTAGAAGATTATTTACAAGATTATTTAAGAAGGATGTTCTGCGTACCTTTTGATGGAGAAAATCTAAGGTAAACTTGAGTTCTTTTGCCTTGGAGAAGAAATAACCCCTTTTTCTCTGCATTAGACAAAGTGTCGATCTGATTTTGAGAGAATGAGGGATTTGGGGTAGTTTAGGCTTAATATCAGGTTTAGTCCAGGTAACCCCTTAAAACGGTTTAACAGTGCAGAACGGGTTTGTCTGACGGTTCAGGTGACGAACCGTCAGAACCTTGATGGGTCGTCACTCTGAACCATCAAAACATGACAGAAATTTGGTCTCACTGTTTAATTCTGTCGACTTGCCTTGATGAATCATCACAAATGTGACGGTTCATCACGCGAGTCGTCATCCTTAGGCAAACTGATGTCTTCTTGGTAAACTGAGAATAACTTTTTACTCTGGACTCGGATTAATGCATAGTCAGTGGCGTTGGAAAGAAGATCGAAGACCTTTAATTTGGAGGGTATTAGGCCACGTAATTCGTTATATGCTAGGAGTCATGATCATTTGAAGTTAACCATAGTTGAATCTTACATTAGAACTTAATCGCTTGGGGTGCGTTCAACCTAACTTGATGGTAGGAGTTTCTTATGAACATGATTCACATCCAAAGCACTCATCACACTAGGAAAATGATCATTACACTTATGTTAATAGTTTGGGGTCTTTATGTTTAAGTATTTTTTAAAGGGTGTTGCAATATCTCCCCCTTGAGATTATTCATCCTCGAATGATGATTAAGGAGACTTCTAGCACAACATAGGAAAGCGAATGAATCAATAAGAAAAACATCAAGAGATTTTGAGAAGGAATTCCGATTCGTACCTTAATTAACTTCGTCCTAAGAAGTGAACAAAAAGGGATATCTAGCCTTCATGTCCTCCTCCGCTTCCCAAGTAGCTTCTTTTACTTTCTGATTCCTCCACAACACCTTCACCGAAGATATCTCTTTGGTTCTCAGCTTTCAAACTTGACAATCCATGATTTCTATGGGAACTTCTTCATAGGATAGGGAATCTTTCAAACCAATGTTCTATATAGGAACCACAAAAAAATGATCACCCACACACTTTTTGAGCATAGACACATGGAATACGGGATGAACCGATGCCAAATTTGCGGGTAACTCTAAATCATAAGCAACATTCCCAATCTTTCTCAAAATTTGATAAGGGCCAATATAACGAGGAATGAGCTTACCCTTTCGCCCAGACCTCATAACTCCCTTCATAGGAGAGACTTTCAATAACGCCCAATCGCCAGTGACGAATTCCAACTCCCTCCTTATAACATCTGCATAATACTTTTGGCGACTTTGGGCAATCTTTAGCCTCTCTCAAATGGTCTTAACCTTCTCCATCACTTGGTGCACCAGGTCTGGCCCCAACAACTTACCTTCTCCCACCTCATACCATCTAATAGGCGATATACACCTCTTATGATAAAGAGACTCAAATGGTGCCATCTGTATACTTGAGTGGTAACTATTATTGTAGGCGAACTCTATGAGGGGCAAGTGATCCACCCAACTTCCTTTAAAGTCAATGACACAAGCTCTCAACATATCTTCCAAGGTCCTAATAGTGCGCTCTGCTTACCCATCCGTTTGAGGATGGAAGGCAATGCTAAAGTTCACCTGTGTACCCAAACCTTTCTGGAAAGCTCTCTAAAACTGAGAAGTGAATTGCGTACCTCTGTCGGATATTATGGAAATAGGAGCACTATGCAACCTAACAATCTCCTGAATGTACAACTTTGCATAATCTTCTCCTGAATAAGTCATTCTCATAGGCAAAAAATGAGCAGACTTGGTCATTCTATCAACAATGACCCAAATGGAATCATATTGGTTATGCGAACGCGGGAGACCGGTAATGAAATCTATATTTATCATCTCCCATTTCCACATCGGGATAGCTATCTCTTGGGATGTACCAACTAGCCTTAGGTGTTTAATCTTAACTTGCTGACAAGTAGAACACTTAGCAATAAAATCAGCTACATGCCTCTTCATATTATTCCACCAGTACAACTCTTTCAAATAATGATACATCTTAGTAGAACCAGGGTGAACAGTGTACCTGGAAGTATGGGACTCGGTCAAGCTCCTTTCATGCAACCTATCCACATTCGGCACACACACTCTTCCTTGGTACCACAAGATGCCATCCCTTCCTATCTCGAAAGCCATAATTTTCTGCTTACCAACATCCTCCTTAATTTGCATAAGTATGAGATCGTTAGCTTGTTTTCCCTTAACTTCAGCACCCAGGGATGACTTGGCCATCTCATGCACCATAATTTTACCATCCTCAGAGTCTAACAGTTGGACACCTAAGTTGGCAAGCCGATGAATATCTTTCACCAACCCTCTCTTTTCCTCCTCCATATGAGACAGACTCCCTATGGACAACATGCTAAGAGCATCAACAACTACATTAGCCTTACCTTGGTGATAGTGCAAGTTCATATCGTAGTCCTTCAATAATTCGATCCATCTCCTCTGCCTGAGGTTCAACTCTTTTTAGATGAAAACATACTGCAAACTCTTGTGATCCGTGAAAATGTCCATGTGCACCCCGTATAGATAATGATGCCAAATCTTGAGTACAAAAACCACCACCGCAAATTCAAGGTCATGGGTTGGGTAATTCTTTTCGTGCACCTTAAGTTGCCTGGAAGCATATGCCACAACCTTCCCATACTGCATAAGCACACATCCAAGTCCCACCGGGGATGCATCACAATAAACCACAAACCCCTCAATGCCCTCAGGTAGAGTGAGGACAGAGGCAGAGGTCAAACGATCCTTCAACTTTTCAAAGCTGCCCTCACAAATATCGGATCATACGAACTTAGCCTTTTTCTGTGTCAGCTTTGTCAATGGAGCAGCTATAGATGAGAAATTCTCCACAAACCTCCTATAATAACCTGCCAAACCCAAGAAGTTCCTAATGTCCGACGGAGTCGTGGGTCTGGGCCATTTCTTCACCGCTTCAATCTTTTGAGGATCCACTTTGATCTCTTCACTAGACACAATATGACCAAGTAAATCCACCGAGTCTAGAAAAAATTCACACTTGGAGAACTTGGCATATAACTCCCGCTCCTTAAGAGTCTGTAGTACAATTCGGAGGTGATTGGCATGCTCATCTTTACTCCGAGAGTAAACCAGGATGTCATCAATAAACATAATTACAAACATATCCAGAAACTGCTTAAACACCCTATTCATAAGATCCATAAATGCTGCATGAGCGTTAGTCAAACCAAAGGACATAACCAAAAACTTGAAATGGCCATACCGGGTTCGAAAAACAGTCTTGGGAATATCAGCCTCCCTAACCTTCAGTTGATGGTAACCCGAATGGAGATCTATTTTGGAGAAACACTTCGCACCTTCAAGATGGTCAAATAGGTCATCAATTCTAGGAAGAGGATACTTGTTTTTCACTTTGACTTTGTTCAGTTGGCGATAATCAATACACAAACGAAGAGACCCATCTTTCTTATGCACGAAGAGAATGAGAGCACCACAAGGAGAGACAATGGGATGGATGAAACCTTTATCAAGGAGGTCTTTTAATTATCTTTCAACTCCGTAGGGGCCATTCTATAAGGTGGAATGGAAATGGGTATAGTGTCCGATAGAAGGTCTATCCCAAAGTCTATCTCTCTATCAGGAGGAATTCCAGGAAGGTCTTCGGGGAATACTTTGGGAAATTCATTAACTATGGACACAGACTGGAGTGGGGGACTCTCAACACTAGAATCACTGACCCAAACCAAATGGTACAAACAACCCTTGGATATCATCTTTCGGGCTATAATATAGGAGATAAACTTTCCCTTAGGCGCTACGGGACTACCCTCCCATTCAAGGACTGGTTCGTTAGGAAAACAAAATTTGACCTTTCTAGTCCTACAGTCCATGTTAGCAATAGCAAGAGTGAAGCCAATCCATCCCCAGAATTACATCAAACTCTACCATATCCAATTCTACTAAATCCACCACAGTATCCATAAGTAAGATAGTAACAATACAATTCTTATAGACCCTTCTAGCAATAATGGAATCACTGATAAGGGTGGAAACTAAGAAGGGTTCAGGAATATTTTCTGGGGAAAAATTAAAATTTACAGCCACAAAAGGAGTCACATAAGATAAGGTGGAACCAGGATTAAGTAATACATAAACATCACAGGAGAAAAGCCATAACGTACCCGTGACAACATCAGGCGAAACCTCATATTCCTGGCGAGTAGAAAGCCCATAGAGACAGTTTTGACCCCCACCTATACCAGAAGTAGCTCCTTTAGTAGTTGGGGCTGATGAAGTAGGGGTTGAAGCCTTGTTGCCCCTAAAAGTTATCTTAGCCTGAGGAGACTCCTTATGGATATGGCCAGGTTGTTCACAACCATAACACACGCCCTTACCCATTAAGCACTGACCACAGTGAACTTTACCACAAGTGGCGTAAGGAGTATAAGATGGAGCTGACTGGGCCACACTTCCCTAAGATTGAGTACCCTGTATTCCAGAGCCATGGTTGTAATGAAACTGCTGATCACCCGATTGTCTAGGGGCAGGAGCACTAGCCGATGAATGAGCACGTCTCCAAGACTTCTTCCTGGGCCAATGTCTGTCACCCTTACCACTATGTTGCTAAGTCGTCTAATGGTCTGCTGGCCTACTTCTCTTATTCTGATGCTCTTCTACCTCAATTTGCTTCTTTTTCTCATCCTCAACCTGTTGAATATAAACCACTAACCTGGGTAAGTCCATGTCCTTGTTCAACATTCCTCCCTTGCAAGCCAATACCAAGTCACCGGAGATGCCATTAGTGAACTTTCTCATTCAAGCCCTCATATCATAAACTATCTCTGGAGCATAACGGGCCAGTTGATTAAACTTTAAGGCATACTCTTTGACACTCATCTTCCCTTGCCTCAAGTTAACAAATTCCTCCGCCTTGGCTTCCCTCATTTCATGAGGAAAGAAGTGATCAAGAAAGGCCTCAGAAAAGTCTTCCCAAACTGTTGGATCAGCATTCTCACCTATTATCTCTTCCCACTCATCATACCACTGGTAGGCCACCCCTTTCAGCTGGTAGGCTGCCAACTCCACTCCCTCAGTATCACTAGCATGCATGACCCTGAATATCTTCTCCATTTCATCCACAAAATCCTTAGGATCCTCCTTGATGTTGGACCCTGTGAAAACTTGTGGGTTTAGTCATAAAAACTAACCCACTCTAGTAGCATCTGAGGATCCGGTGTTAGCACCAATGCTTCCTGACCTACTAGACAGAGAAGACACAATCTGAGCAAGCATCTGCATAGTCTGCCTGAATTCAACATTAGTAACTTCACCCTGTGAAGATTGAACTCCAGTAGTTCCGGTCCTGGGGGCTTGAGTAGGAACAGTAACAGGATCAGTAGTAGGAGCAGTAGCAGGGGTGATTGGTGGGGTTCCAGTAGGAGTGATAGGATCAGCATGTAGACTCTATATCGATTCTGTATCCCATGGGTAGGGCGAACCTCTTCAGCATTTGTCCTTGCGGGGACTGAGGTTCCAACCGTGGTCCCTTGTCCAGTAATTCTTCTGTCACGACCTGATTTCTCGGTCATGATGGCGCCTACAACCCCCCAGTAGGCGAACCAATTCCCGTAGCCCAGAACAGTTAGTAATGGGCTACTATCTAGCAAAAGGGAACAAGACGAATAAAATAGATAACAGGGATATAAATATATACATATGCGGAAACTAAACCAAACCCCAAGACCTGGTATCATAGTACAGAGCCAAACTACATACATGGAGTGCAAATAAACCAAAACTATATGTACAGATGTCTCTGAATGGTAATAGAGTACATGAAGCAAAAGATAAACTAAAGCTAAGCTCCGATCGCCAAGAGCTCACCCTCAGCCTGAAGTAGTCTCCAACAGATCTCCAAGCACGAATCACAACGGTCTAGCGGCGATGGCCCACGCTAGGATCTGCACCCAAAGATGCAGGGGGTAGGGGTGAGCACC